>SNQJ01S0265440.1:0-11986 GCA_010110895.2 Picea sitchensis
GTCAAAATTCCAAGTGTGGCTTTTGTTTGACTCCGTAGTTTAGAGTTCTGCAGTCTACACATGTAGGGGTCAAAGCTGGAGCCTATGGCTTATAATCTCAATAAGGTGTTTGCACATTAAAGCAATGAAATTATATTCTTATATATATATATATAAATATTTGATACAAAACTATATATTTAGCCATATTTTATATATCTATAAAGCCTAAAAACATCACGAACCATATCGAGGACCTAAAGTAGTTTGAGTGGAATTTCATTGTTAGAATCTTTCCTTAGTCATCTCCTCAATCTTGTTTTTCTTGGCCATACTTATGTTGAGAGTTGCACTATATTACCGCCAGCAGAGAAAACATAGCAGGTAATCCCAATTCCTAAACCTTATCTTCTTCTCCACGGATATTGACATGAACTGAACCAATTAATTGATTCAGTTTCTGTGAGAAGCAGAGGAAAGAATGTCGTATATTGTTCTATCCTTTTGCCTCTCTCAATTTCTTCTTACTTCTCCGCCTACCAATAGGGGTGGACAAACATCAAACCAAAATAATAATATTGAATATGTATTTAAGAATTCTCAGGTAGAGCCCATTATGTTGTGCTGAGAATTGAACCCATTCAGGACTAAGATCTAGCATAACCTTCACACAGAGCGATCTATCAAAGAAACCAAGTAGTTGTTGTACCAATTTACTCCCATTGAATGTCATCATCTGGAACATTGACTCACAATACCACCATTGTTGAATCCCAAATTTTAGGATGCCCTTGGAATAATTTGGCAGTCGCATGTTTCAAGCCACAGATCTCTGGCATGCCATCCATTAATTTCTCTTTATTTATTTTTATTACATGAAACATAGTGTATCCATTGTAGTTCTGCTTGTCCTACATTTCCCAGTTCATTGTATATAGACAGGCAATCACACATTCATATCGTCATTCTATATTTCCAATATTTGAGGCTTTGTATTACCAACCCCATAAAAGTGGAGGCAGGAGAGATGGTACACATACTTTCAGATTTTCCTCTTAACCTATACCTATGATCTTTGTCTTTCTTAACAACTTTTTTAACCCCAAAATGGTCATTGCTATGAGTAATATAGCGACATACATTTAATAAGAGTGAAGGTATGGTATGAGGGTCTTGAACATAGGTTTGAATCTGGAAGGAAGCGGCGGGTATGTACACCTCTGTAGGTTGGGTAGTCAAATTGATGCTGCATGGAGAATTAGTTCTTGCCCTAGAAGCTTGAGGGGCCCTCATACATCAATTTGGTGTTTTAACTAAATTTGTAGCCTTAAATGAGAATATTATTATTATTATTATTATAAATAATTATGAAACATGGTAAATCCGTTTGCAGGATACCTAAGAAGATCATTGGATAGGGACTCCGGATTCACTTCTAGGTTTTGGATGATAAGTTCTACGATCGGTAGATTAGGAACTTCAGTTGAACTTAAAAGCACAGCTTATCATCACGAAGCGGATGGGCCAGAGAGAGTAAATCAAGTCATGGTATGCTTAGGATGTATATAATGGATAATCAGGTCCAGTGGGACAGAGTATAGTCCAGGATACGCTACTTGGGAAGATGATGAGAGACCTCTGACAGTTGTCCCTCACTATCTTCCAGAGCCACCTAGAGAACATGCTATAGAAGGTCAGAGGTGTATGTAACACCACCTTTTGATTGAGACCATGAGGACCACTTGAGATATACTTCATTTCTGAATCCGCAGTGAAACTATTAGAGTAATACACTCAAACTTTAAAATTTATGAACCACAGCAGATGTTTAAGTGTTATTGATGATGATAAATGTAATCAAATCTATTGTGAATGCAAATTTTCACGAATGTTTAAATGTGTGTGAATGATGCATGTATCGATATTATGTGAATGTAAATTTCACAGAATGTTTAAATGTTATTGAGGATGATGCATGTGTCACGATCCTATTATGAATGTAAACTTCTGAAGGTTTTAAATGCTCTTGATGATATTGAAGTGTATGTGATCACATTGTAAGAATGTGAATTAAATGAATGTTTAAATGCTATTAGGATGATGCTAGATATGATCCAGTCTAGTTTGAGTAAATGATAATCTTTTTGAATGGGTGTTGAAATTGAATTTTGGGATATTATGAGAGATCTATTTCTAATTGGAGAACTTTGGTGTTAAAATGTCGGTCTGGGGATACCAAATTGAAATGATGCTAGTATACAATTACATGATGATAATGCATGGAAATGTATGAGTTTATTCTGAACTAATCCTGGGGTTTATGGGCTATGAAATAGCCAAGGGATAATGATGATGAAAGTGGATATGGACCCTTGTTAAGAAACATTATGGTATGAATAATATGTGGGAAGTATATTGGTTGGATGCATTGCTATGATATGTGGACTAATGCCTGATTATGCTATGATTTTGGTACTAACCTTAAAAGCGAATAAAAGCGATGACAAAACCTCCTGTAATACGGTGCCTTATGCTCGACTACTAGGGTGTTGACCACGGTTCTATTAGGAGGGTGGGCATTTCCTGTCCTCCTCCATTGTAGAAGATTGAGACCATCATCGTAGGGGTGAACCCTAGATCTGATTAGGAGGGTGGAGGCATTTCCCACCATGCTGTCTGAGCACAGAGTCTGGGAGGAATGAGTGTTTGGTTCAGCCTCCCCAAGCGTGTGATGAGGGCATGGGGATTGCTTTGCTAGGAAGATTGAGTGAGAGATAGACACTTCCACTTCTGAGTTCTATTTGGAGTTAGTCAGAGTGTAGGCTGGCGGCTCAAGATAATCTAGCAGAGGGCCAGGATAAGTGCGGTGGGAAATGGGTTAGAGGAAGGAAGGATGAGTAGAATGGGTGAGACTATCTATGGAGATCTGTCTTGTGGTGAAGGATTAATGAAGAAAAATGTGTATATATCAGATATTCATTATTATAACTGAACCACAGTTGATTAAAATAAATAAAATAGAATTTTGAACAAATAATTGTAATTTAAGAATTTCTCAAACAATTGATTGGTTGTTTGTCTTCCTCAAAGATGATCTTGTGGCTTGGATTGAGTGCATACATAAAATACTAAAGGATGATAGTTGGTGTGGGCATGTCACGAGAATTGTATGTACTAGCTACGTGCATTTCTTGTACATTAGTATGTATGAGTTTTTTTGATTTACTTACTAATAATGTGGGTTACTTGTTAAAGATGTGAACCATGTTCTTGTTCTTTTGTACCATAAGATGCCTTAGCTTCGGGACGAAGTTTCACGAAAGGGTAGATTGTCATAGCGACCCATAAATTATAATTAAGTTAATAATGTAATCCTAAAAGATAAGCTAAACTATAATTATTTATTAAAATAACCTTAACTAATTATTTATTATTAATTAAGTTATTCTTGATTATGATTAATTTAAGTATAAGTAACTCTTTAATCAATATGGTTAATGATTAATTTGATTGTAATTAATTCATTAATTCATTAATTAATAAGTATTAAATAAGAAATTGAATAATAAAATATAATGTTTAAATTAGTGCACGTATCCCACAAGGGATAGTATTCAATA
Organism: Picea sitchensis; assembly: GCA_010110895.2. Classification (NCBI taxonomy): domain Eukaryota; kingdom Viridiplantae; phylum Streptophyta; class Pinopsida; order Pinales; family Pinaceae; genus Picea; species Picea sitchensis. The sequence goes on from SNQJ01S0265440.1 coordinate 3,600, forward strand.
CAGATAATATATTTAATATGAATGGATAAAATTAATGAATGTAAGGATAAGGAATTTAATGGAAGGAAAGGCTGGTGAAGGGAATAAGGGGAAAGGAGGATTTGGGAGGAGGCATTCTGGGAAAGTTGGCCATGTTGGGAGAACTTCTGAGTGTGGACAGAGGGAGGGTACGTGTTTAGGTTGACACGGTGGGCCGGGGGGTTGCCCCTGCGGTTTTGGGCTCGGGGGCCATGATATCCGTAGGTATCCTGGAGGTAGGTCGTTTTCTTAGTTGGCATGGTGGACAATAGTTTTAGGCAATTTTTAAATGTTTACCAGCGGAGATGGTGTGTAGCGAGGAATTAGCGAGGAGAAGCGGCAGTAAAGAGGCGGTATCAGCGAAATGTATCAGAACAGTACCTGTGGAGTATGCATTTATTTGATACACTAACAGATTTGTTAATATATTTGATGAATCTCAATTGTTGAAGTTGCTTCGGCGCGATCGATATTTTTTATGAAGAGATATTGTTTTAGTTAATACAATAATTGCTTGTGAAGATAACAATGTTTAGATATATATTTATGGGCATTACATTTGGTATGAGAATACTGGTTCAAATGGAACCAAGGGCCTAATAAAGTCAATATTAATAAGACCTTTCGTAAAATGAGAACTCTAAGACAAATGTAAGAAGACCTAATAGAAGGCTTCTTCTGAAGGATCTTCCTCTAGATGCTTCTCTTAATGAGGCATATTAGTATAAATGAGAGTCAGAGGTGAAACCCTAGCTAGAGAGATTATAATAGAGTTTTTCTCGACTAGAGGTTGCCCCCTGAAGAGCTGTGAACGACACTCTTCGATTCATGTTATATTTCCGTTGCTATTTAGTATATCATTTATGCGTATTGTGAAGATTATCTTTGGATATTTTACTGTTATTCTCATTTCTAGCATTTCATTTGTATTACGCATATTTTATATATCGGTATCTTGCAAGTGGTATCAAAAAACTTTCCTTGGCAGAAATTGTGGGTTTTTTTTTTCATGGTAGAGGCATATCCGACATCTTTAAACCCTGAGAGTCGTAATTCATACATAAACCCTTGATTTGTGCAGTTCATACCATGAAATACAAGTGGTTCTTAAAGCATACATTGGCCACCCTCCAATCCTGTTGGGTACCTTTAGAGTGGTAGTGCATGGAACCCAACACGTGTAGGATGGGCCTAGATTTCTGAAACCCTCTTTAGATAAACCTATGGCCTCCGTTTTGCTATGGTGTCACCGAGAACAGCCTTCGGGAAGATACTCTCTAGTACTGGTGGTCGAGATGAATCTGACTAAAGTGCAGTCTATCCTCCTTAGTTAGTGCCACGAGATATTGGGTCGAGTACTCTTGTTGGACCCGCCTGCATTATATATCGAAGGCCTGCAGGAAAACCCTTGTCTGTAAAACCCTTGAATATCTAACCGTGGGGAACCCTAAACAACAACAACAAATTAAACCAGTGAGATCTATTATTTCATATGCAGTATTAGGATTACTAAGTAAATACTCTACAGTTCGGAATTTGGGGATTTCAACCTTTAAGCATTCTTCGGACAAAAAGCATAACCCGCAGAATTTTTCACCCATTATTTGAGACCTATTCCATTAGATTCATCTCATCTCACTTATCATTTTCATCCATATCAATTTTATGCAAAAATTTCTGACCCCACTACCCTTTTTTAGGATCTGCCCATTTTCCATTATTTGAGACCTATTCCATTAGATTCATCTCTTCTCCCTTATCCGCTCATCCATCTCATTTTGCAAAAATTTTGACCCCGCCATTCCTTTTAGGTTCACCATCATCATATGGCCCATACGTAACCAAGAAATAGAGTCAAGCACCACCACCTGTCTGGTTTACTTGAGACCCAACAAGTGCAACAACTCAGTGCTACTATTGCCCTCCGTGATGCCTCCATGAATGCATCCGTAAATGTGAAGTCGCAATGGGCGGAATCAAACATGAACTGACCACCCAGTTGGAATATGTCTTTGAAGCACTCTACACCAAACTCAAAAACCCTCTCGATGACCCTTTAGATAATGCACCTAAAAAAGGCTGAAGGTGAAACTTATTCCCACTCCTTTCAACCACATCAATTTCAAACGGACATACGCCTTCCAAGGGTGCATGTGACCAAATTTGACGGCTCAGATCCCACTAGTTGGGTCACACAAATGGAACATTTATCTCTCTGGCATGGATGACTTGAGATAGGCTCGGTGTCAGTGTTCTCCATCTTGATCAAGAACGTTAGCAATGGTAGCAATGGAGAAAAACTTCCCCGTCAGGGGTATGTTACTTGGACCCAATTTGTTGCACAGGCTTTATGAGGCAGCACGACCTTATGATGCAACCATTTGGGTCGTTTGAAAAATTAGTAATCGGCCTGATCGAAGACTTCATAGCTGCATTTTGGCGTTTGGCTTTTGAGCAGAGGGCATATTTGATGCTTTCTTTTAGGAAGTGTTTTATCAGTGGCCTCAAGGGAGGAGATTGGACCCATGTCCTCATGGCTAGACCCTCTTTGACGGAACGGAGAGCCTAAAGAAAGCTAAAACCCAGAAACAGAGTGTTTCCTCTCAAAGCGAGTAAGCCTTCCTTTATCCCTCAGCCTAAACTAGTAAACCCCACTACTCCTCGGCTCCATTAAAAATCCAAAGACTGACCCGAGCGGAAATGGCTGAAGCATGCCAACTCAAAGGCTCTGTTATAATTGTGATGAAAAATATTTCCCGATTACAAATGTAGGAACAAAGAAGCTCTTTGCTTGTCATCTCTGAAGATATTGAGGAAGAGGATGTTGACAACCCCTATGCCAGTGATATAGAATTTCTGACATAAGACCCCTCCCTCAGGCCCTCTGAGAGAAAGGTCCATCATTTCCCTCAATGCTCTCCACTTCCTTCTCTACCCCCCCAAATCTCAAGCTAATCGGTTACATCAATCAGAAGATTCATCTGTCTTGGTTGATGATAGTGAAGCACCCACAATTTTATTCATCGACATGTTAAAGAGCCCATTGCTATATCCATCATCTTTGTCAGTAATTTCCAAATCATGATTGCCAATGGTGGCTCTATATAGAGAAATGTGGAATGACTATTGAAAATGTCTCCAATTAGGTGACTACCATCTCAAATCCATATGTTTGCTATTGACATGGGAGTTCGACATTGTGTTAGGTGTCAGTGAAACCGAGACAGGTCCCATTCTCATGGACTTTAGGGAACTTAACAAGCAATTTACCGGGAGGCCACAAACATAAATTCAAGGCATCACTACGGGTTCTCACAATCAGCCAGTTCTCATGCATGGAAAAATTACTCAAAAGAGGTCATTAGAGATTGTCGCTTAGCTCAACTCCCCGCCATACAAGCCACTGAGATCCCACCCACGTGCCCCAAGACCTCCAAGCCCTCCTTTCTAAACATCAGCAGTCTTTTCCACTCCCCAGGACTCCCTCCTTCCGGTGTTGGTCTTGATCATTCCATTCCCCTTATCCTGGGAATCCTTTCTCCCAATATCCATCAGTATCACCACCTTGCACAAAAGATGAAATTGAAAAAATGGTCAGGAACTCCTTACTGCTGGGTTCATCCTTCCTAGTACAATCCCTTACTCCTCTCGAGTAGTCTTGTAATGAAAAGGTTCTTGGCGAATGTGTCTGACTTTGTTGCTCTCAATAAACTCACCATCAAAGACAAAATTTCCCATTCTGTCATTGACCTCTGGATAGTGATGCCCAATTCTTCCTACCAAACTTGATCTTCACTCAACTTATCACCAAATTTGCATGAAGAGTGAGCATTCCCAAGATGGCACTCCCTTGAGAGACCACTCTCCGAGTTTTGGTCATGCCTTTGGGTTTGTGTGCCCCTCACCTTTTGAGCCTCACTGAATATATGTTGCGCCCTTTTCTCTGCGATTTTATCTTGGTTTTCTTTGATATCTCTTATATAGAAAGACATGGCGAGACCATCTGACTCATGTGGATCAGTTCTCATCCTACTCTCTCAGAACCAACTTATTTCTGAAACAAATCCAATGTGCTTTTCTGGTGCATCAAGTAGAATCATATAGGTCATATTGTTGGAAAGGTTGTTGTTAGGGTGGATCCTAAAAAATTTGAAGCTATGGAAGATTGGCCACACCCTAAGGCTCTCAAAATCTAAGTGGATTTTGGAGCTCTGAGAATTATCACTTAAGTTTGTCAGAACATGGAAATATTCTGACATCGACTCCTTAAAAGAACTCTTTCCTTGGACCCCAACAAGCCTCCAATCTTTTAGGCAGAAGACATCATGTGCACTCCGGTTCTAGCCCTTTCCGACTTCACAAAGACATTTGTCTTAGAATGTGAAGCCTTGAGTAGAGGCATTAGAGAAACAATCATGCAACAAGGACGACCATTGGCTTTTACCAACAAACAAATATCTGAAAGGAATCTGGACAAACCCATTTATGAAAAAGAAATGTTGGCTGGTCTGCATTACCGATGAACTATAGGCGTCCTTATCTCTTAAGACATGATTCCAAATTAAAGACGGACCATCAAAACCTCATAAACAAGCATAGAAAGATAAGGCAAGCCCATTTATGAAAAGAAATGTTGGCATTCATAGTTGAACTAATTGTCCATATCTCTTAGGTGTGATTCCAAATTAGACAGACCATCAAAGCCTCAAGTACTTTTCTGGAACAACATGTTTCCTCCCCAGAACAACAAAATGGCTGACTAAGCTCTTTAGATGTGGTCTGTGAGATCATCTACAAGAAGGAAAAGAAAACAATTCATTAGGCTGGGATGCACTGTGTCGGAAATATGAAGATGAAGGATCATTTTTCTCTTTCTTCATTGTGCTGATTAGTACATAGTGTGCAGATAGCTACAGACCCCAAAGTTCTCCTTGATCAAATGGCTGAGAACAAAGCCTTAGAGCTCCCAGAAGTCTGGCTTAGGGATGAATTGATACAAAAGGTTGCTTGTATTTAAATAAACAATCCTAGCTCAAATCCACGGTACTCTCTGACTTCATGCTACACCCACATTGAGGCACTCAGGGTTCACCAAAAAAAATATGACCGAGTCAAACATTATTTTTCCTAGGAAGGTATGAAACGGACATCGTAAGTTTGTGTCAGTGAATCTGAGGGTAATCCAACACAGCAAAGGGAGAAAGCAGTCCAAATCTCAGGCACCCTCAAGCCACGATTCCCTTTCTTGGAAGGATATCTCATGGACTTTGTCCCAGGCTTACGATGAATGTCAGTGATAATGGTGGTGGTGGATGGCCTTTCCAAGTATGCTCATTTTTGCTCCCTTTAACACCCATTTATTGCGTCCACGGTGGCCCAAATTTTCATGGATCAGTCTTCAAGATTCATGGCATGCCAAATATTTTTGATTGAGACCCAACTTTCACAAGCAATTTTTGGCAAAATTTGTGTTTAAGCCACAAGGCACACAATTGCATCTCATTTCGGCTTATCATCCTCAGACGGATGGTCAAACAAAAGTCGTCAACAAATGTTTGAAACACGCCGAGGTGCTTTGCCTCTGAAAAACAACACCGGTGGGCTCAATAGTTACCCCTAAATGAATGGTGGTACAGCACCATACCAGCCACAACCGCACCATGATTCCTTTTAAAGCGATTGTATGGGCGAAATACCGTCCCGGTTCTCTCCTTATGAGATTTTACTCCGAATCCGGTAGGTTGACCAAACACTAGGTCGAGAGGATATTCTTCATACCCTTAGAGAGAACTTGTTCATGGCACAAAACAGAATGAAAACCAAAGCGGATCAAGGTGTTCCGAGCGATCCAATTTGTAGAAGGGATCGAGGTGTTTGCGACATACAACCATATATAAGCAAAGCTTCCCTCCAAGGCGAGCGGTGTGACTAACCCAAATTTTATAAGCGCCACACAGTTCTCAAGCATGTGGGAACAGAGTAGCATATCAATTAGCTCTGACGGTCGATTAGCGAGCTACATCTAATTTTTCATGTTTCATGCTTGAAGGTGATTGGAACCAAGTGCAAAACTCAAACCAACCTTCAGTTAAGCGTAAAGGCGATCCATTTGGCTACAGCGAGGCGGTTTTTGGACCCGGTGGGCGTCGCTGCGTGAGAGAGCCATCAAGGAAGTGCTAATTGGTGGAAGATATGACTCCGGCGGATACTTACTTGGGAACCCGGCCTTCTGAAATTACGTGGTTTCTATCTCAAGCCTTGAGGACAAAGGTTGTTTTTTAGCAAGAAGTGGACATGTTAAGGTCCTAACGCACATAGGTAGATCAATGTATTCGGATGTAATAAGGTCAATGTAATAAGACCTTTCAATAAAATAGAATAAAGAAACGGATGTAAGAAGACCTAATAAGAAGATTCCGGCTTCTAGGATCTTCCTCTAGATGCTTCTCTTAATAGACATATTAGTAAAAATAAGAGTCGAGGGCATGTGAACCCTAAACAGGAGATTATTTGGAGTGGTAGCTCAATTGGAGGATTGCCCCTCGAAGAGCTATAGACATTGCTATCACGATTCAAAGTGTTATTTGTTTGCTATTTAGTATCATTAAATTGTATTGAAGATTATCTTTGGATGTTTTCTTTGTTATTACGTCGTTTCCACAGCATTATCATTTTACATTGCATATTTTATATATCTGGTATCTTGCCGGAACTAAATAAGCTAAGTCAACCATTTTAGGAGGAACATATTGATATAACATCTATTGGTATGCAATTAGATGTTCTTATTGAACTTCTGGGTAGAAGATTCTTGTATGATAGGTTTGGGTAGGTTCCTCAGCATGTTTCATATTTTTTGAATAAATTAGAACATAAGTTGATTGATTGCCTCAATGTGAGTTTATAAGATTTATCGATATTCAATGCAACAAAATTATTTGGTCCTCATTCTTACTTTGAAGAGAATGAAAGAAACTCTCAAACAAAATGATGGTTGAGGTGCCTATGTGAAAAATTTGATATTGAGTTCGCGATAATTGATCTGAAAAAATGTGAAGATGAAATGGAAAGATTTACTATTACTCTACATTAGGGATATCCAAGGAAAATCATGGTTGCAACATGAACAATGTGGAGGAGAATGTGAGTGGTGTGAGTCTTACCCAAATTTAATGAAATTGTGGCAGATTGTTCTTACTCTTCGTGCTAGTTGTGAAAGAGAATTCTCTAAGTTGAATCATATAAAAAATGATGATAGATCTAGAGTTGTCTAGAAAAGTTAAAGTGTCATAATACTTCATTCAATTTTGTAATCTCCAATATTTTTGAGTAACGCATAAAGAGTATTTTATGTCAATGTGTAAAAAATATTATTATATATAGTTTTGAGTTCACAAAATTGAAGTTGTGCCAAATTCTTTGAATTTAATTTAATGATTAATATATTATGATTGGAAAATAATAAGTTAAAATTAGTATTTTTATAATGATTTACAATAATCATTTTATGGGTAAATTTTTTTATTTTTTCATTTTATATGAAATAATAATTTATTTTAACATGTCAATTTAGAAGGGCTTCAATAAAGTTAACCCTTCAGTTTGAAATATAACCATTCCCTTCAAATTTAATCCGTGGTTGGGATGTTTCGAGGTCAAACTTTAATTGTGCCACATGTTTTGTGTTTTGAAAATGGAAAAGCAAAATAAGATGAATGATTGGCCTCACTCACGTACGTGGGTTCAAGAACAACAATGAAACTTAGAATCCCACTTAGAATTTTATTGTAATGAGAGATGTATCTTGTAATTTAATATTTTTGGTAAAATTTAAGTTGAAATGAATTAATTAATTGAAATTTAATTTAATTATAAAAGTTTTATTTTAATTTAATATTATTTGGTTGTAGATTTTAATTTTTGCTCAAAATTAAATATTTTATTTTGATAAGTGTAATATAATAATTTAATAATTATAAATTTATTTTTAAAATTAAAATGTTATTAATTTAAATTTATTAAATTTAAAATAGTTGTAAATTTTTAGTTTTTGTTTTACAAATATGAATATTGGGGCTTGGAATATGATCTAAAACTGTTTTTGTTTTGCTAGATGAAGGGAGTTAGTTTTCCTCATACTAAGGAAATATGTTAACAGTCTAAGATCTAAAAGCTGAAGAAATTTGTCAAAAGTGAAAGCCTCCCCTTTTAAGAACCACATAAATTAATTGATTTCCAAAATGATATATTTTCTTAAATAAAAATGATGAGAGTCCATCCATATCATATTTACATCCATATCATATTTACATAAATAATAACAATTCCCAACAATTCTGACCATAGGGATAAAAAACATAAACATAAAA
>SNQJ01S0265441.1:0-11986 GCA_010110895.2 Picea sitchensis
AGCCTGAGAAACTAGGAGGTTGGAGCCTCCTTCCAGTTGCAGCTAGAAAACAAAGGAAGTTGGTGCTTCCAATGAATGTAATTCTTCAAGACATATAAGAAAAGCATTCCATGGTTTTCTCCCGATTTGGGTTTCCATGTAAAACACTGGTGTACTGTGCATGTGTGTGATTATTTATTTATTACTACTCATTATTGGATAATAATTCTACATTGATATAACATTTTAAGAAAAATGATTATAATTAAATTATCACTGATTCACCCCCCCTCTCAGTAAACCAACAGATCCAGCAGGAGGAAGAACATTTTCTCACCGAACAGATTGGAATTAAAGAAGCAGTCACTAGAGCACTTCACTCTGTGATAGTATTAGAGAATATGGAAGAAGACCCAGTAGAAATTCAAGTGGTGAAGCTTGTTGAAGCCATTTAGTAGATCCAATAGAGAGTAACAGAATTAGAGTTACAAGCAGTTACAAGCAGTTCCAAGAACTACGCAGGAAGTGTGAGACCAGAGAGAAGAAACTGCCCGAAGCGAAGTCCATAGAATTAAGGCAATGGCCTTAGAATGTAAACAACTCAGCAGTCGAAGTGTGTATACTTACGAGTACCTCGCAGAATACCTTGAACTAAGGAAACTGGAGTCACAACTTTAGGAGGCAAAGAAGCAAGCAACAACAGTGCAAGCACAGTTGAAGCCACTATCAACGGTTGAGAGGATGAAAAGGTCCCAAGAATAGTACACGGTTCAACAACAAGTCCATGCTATCCAGAGTAAATTCATGGGAGTGACTCAGAGACTCTAGCCAGTGCAGGATGAAGCTTGCACACTCTTTGAGGATATTGAAGGACGAGGTGCATAATTGGAAAAAATGGTCAGCACAGTGGAACAACGGTTGGAAGGACCTATGAATGAAAAGGTTATTCAGGAATTCATCGAGTAAGAGGCTCTGGCAAAGTAGCAGGTCAAAGTGGCTCGAGCCAAGCTCGAGGCCTTTGAGGTAGAGTTACCCATATCAGAGTGACACGAGATGAGTCATAGGTGAGTGTTGGGGGCCTGTTGACCCTTGACCAAGTTTTGGAGAATCTTGGTCATCTTTGACCAATTTTGGGACTTCAACAAGCTGGTCGTAGATGTATCGCAAGGAGAAGCGAATATCATGGGATCTCGCTCCCTTTTTGAAGGGATTTTTTGGTTAGGGTTTATGTAACATGTATGGGATGTTAGCCCATGGGTTTTACCCATGTTTAGGCCTTTTGTAAAGTATAAATAGAAAACTAGGCGAAGTAAATGGGGGGGAATGCAGTAATGTAATGTTATGCTAAGTGCAAGTGATTGGATCTATGTGACCAAGTAAGCTCTGTGCATATTGTGTCTTGGCAACTTGTAGAGCTGAGTGCAAGTGATTGTAAGTAGGCTCTCTGTTGTAACCTAGAACGGGGAGGATGATCTGGCGAGGTGCGTGTAGATCTCATGTCCTACGCGGAGTGGGTTTATGAGGCTCTGTGTTTGTAGAATATTGACAGAAAACAATAAAGAAGAATAAGAGTTGGTGGGCGTAGCCCCACATTGGGGTGAACCATGTACATCTTCTGTTATGGTTGCTTTGTGCATTATGATTTCTATGTTATTGATAGGATTTATTCTTAGTGTAGTGTTATTTGTTAGATGCATATGATAATAGTAGCTTAGTGCTTATAGTGTGAATAAATGCTAGATATGATCTATTTCTATATTCTAAGTGCTTGGATGTGTTACATCTTGTGAATACTATGTTGTTATGTAATTAGTGTTTCAACCTGCGATGTGAATAAGGGTTAAATACCAATGAATGTTAACTGCTAAGTGCTCTGTTAAAGTGTTGTGATCGCAGATCTATGTCCCATCTAGGTTGTAGACACTTGAGTCCTACAACCACCCTTGCTTCTACCTCGGGTGGGACTTCATTTGCTTCGTAGGTGTTGTCGAAAGGGTCGATAGTTAGGGTTTTGTTGGTGCATTGTTGAGCGTTGAACCTTGGGTTTTCCCCTGTCCCAACAAGAAACTTTAGATCAAGTGTTGAAAGAACTAATATATGGGTTACAATATTTTGTACTCACACCTTCAAATAGAGAAGAGTGTTATCAGTGAAATATCGTCTGAAACATTGAATGCAAATGGTTACAGAAACCCAACAATGCCAACAAAAATTAGTTTACCTGCAACACTGAAATGAATTCAAAAGGAAAAAAAAATTATACAACTGGGAAAAAATTGACATGTGCAAATTTGCCAAAGGAAGTGTGCACACACTACATGGGCCAACAAAGCCCCCAGAGTGCACAATGTGTCAAATGTGTGACTATGTACGAGAAAATCCGTGCACTTCTATGAATGACATATTTATGGATTTTGTCGGCCCCCCAACCACTTATGGACCAGCTCCCAACCTGATTTGACCTTCATATCTGAGAGAAATCCGAATGGGGGGATGGTCAAGGAATACAAGGTGTCCTAAAAGGCCTCTTGTTCACACCAAGAACCAATTACATTTCTCCTTGAAGAAATTCTATAAATAAGACACATGGGTGCACTAAGAAACCAAGATATTCATAATATTGTTATGTTTCCTCAATTCTCCCTTGAGAATCCTCTTTTCTCTTTGGAGCCTTCAAACATCATTTCAATAGACCATTCCACTCACCTCTTGAGGTAATAGGCATTGTTTTTCTTCACCATTTACCATTTTTCTTCCATTGTAAGAAGAGCTCTCCATTAGGGAACTCAAGAGCCCTCCCAAGGAGGAAGAGGGGAATCATAAGTCCTCATTTTTATCTACGGTGTTTTTCCTACTAATCTATTGATCCATTGGTAGCATTATGTTGGTCATTGACTGATTTTTATGGTTCTAAGTTTCTCATGCTTTCTAACATTTATTTCTTAGTTGTTTTAGTTTATTTCTTTGTTTATACGTGTTTTTGGCTTGTTTAACCCACTCACAAATTTATGTCTGGTCTAGCAGACCCATCTAGACATGAAAGTGTTGTTGTTTTTCTCATCCAAGTGACAAAACCAACACAAATACATGCCCACATGTTGCAAACTTAGAATAGTTTCTTGAAATTTATTTATTTATTTTACATCACAATCTAGGGAGGTTTAAATATCAAAGTAATAGGCCCATACATACCCACATGCTTACAATATATGATAGTTTTCAAGATTTCTTAGTGTAAACGACATTTAGGGAGTTTAAAGGATTTGTAAGGACCCATATGGCCACAAGGTAGTTCTTTAGGGATTTTAAAATTCCACAAGGTTGTACCAATGACACTTAGTAATATATGTAAAAAATATTTGTAAGGACTACATGAAGTCCACATGTTGCAATCTCATACCTAACTTACTAAAAACTTGGCACACTTTTTTCCCTTTCTCACAGACAAAGTCCCTCCTCACTCACATAGTTTCTACTTTGAATAGTGGAGGTTGAAGTAGGTCTTCTCCAAAGGAATTATGAAATGTCCCACTAATTCTTTTGGAAATTATCCACACCCATTAATTCAAACGAGATTGGTTCACACCCCCAATCTCTTAGCCCACCACATCTAAACTATTTCTAAAAAAATCACTACATTTTCCTCCACATGAGAAGCCAAAATAAATTTTTTAGTCTAGGTATGATCTCGGGGGTAGGCATCGAAATAACCACCCGTTATCTGGTTCTTACATTTCCAAACATTAGAAGTTGACAAATAGGAAACTCTAAAATCCTCTAAGTCAAGTGTTCCTACACCATAAAGCAGGGTGATACCCGTGAAGAGTTGAAGAATGGGGTCTGATTGTTCTATGTGTCCCCCCTTGAGTCACCCAACTCTTGGAATGGATCCATCCCATGACCCATTTATGAGGCCGAAAATTTAAATGTCGCACTTTGACCGAGGTACCCAGTGACCAAAATTTAGGACATCTACCCAGTTGGAAATTTTGGACTACATTCACACCTTGATCAGATTTTGTGTGGCTATTGGAAAATATCACCATCTCTTTCAAGTTATGCACCCTCTACCCCTCATCATGATTGATTATTTCATCCTTCACTAGTTCCTCTTCCAGTGGATTCAGACCCCATTGTTGAGTGCTTTTGGAAGGCCCAATGCTATTGGAGAGGAAGGACGATACGTCTTTTAGGACACGAGCATTTGTTTTACTTGTTCCCCCACGTGGAAAAAATCCACCTATCCACATATTTGCTTCTTTACAGTTGATTTATGTATGATGCTCCTTTGATTACATGTAATTGTGAATTGTATTATTATGTGAAGGTCCAAATTATACAAAGCTCTGGTTCATTTATTTCTCTCATCACCATTTGTACACATCCACTCTACTAGTCAAATTAACCATATAGGACCCACATAATCCTCATCGTTCTAGACGCTTGCAAAATCTTCCTCCTATTCTAGGAGGGGTCCCTAGTCTTGCCAACTTACTGACTCAACCTTCTCATAGTCCTGTGAGCCCTACTATTTTGGGATCAACTTTACTTGGTTCAACCCTGCTTGGGTTCAATTCCCAAGGCCATCCATCCACTAGTTCTCCTTCACAAGGAGGTGGGGGGGAAACATCCTCTCAAGGGAGAAGTACAACCCCACCAAATCTCTCTCAAAGGAAAGGTCCACCACGTGCTCACATGATGGTTGGAGCTAATCCTCCACCAAATATCCCTATGCCATACTTGGCATCCCTTAACACTCCTGATTTAAACAAACTCACGAATGATCCTATTTTGCATGATCCCACTTGGCCCAATATGCCTACCAAACTACCTTCAGATATTCCAAAGTTTGAAGGAAAACTAGGGGATGATCCCGCAAATCATGTTATGAACTTCCACTTGGAGTTCTCTTCAAACAACATCATGGATGATTCCATCCACTTAAGGTTGTTTCAACACACTCTCATTTGTTCATCAACCAAATTGTATGTGGATGAAAAATCAGGGTCCCGTGCGACCTTTGAATCATTGGCCAAGGCCTTTTTGTCCTTCTTCCAACTACCGGTTTGTCATGATATTGTCTTAGAAATCCTATCGGATTTCAAAGAAATTGTTTCTATCCATATAGTCAATCACATCCATGAAAGGTGTCGACGTCGTAGTTTGTGCAAAGCAGAAGCCACCAAAGAACAACGTCTTGATTGGTTTCTCAATTCACTTGTCTTTTTTATTGCCAAGGATGTAGCATCCACCTTCCCTCAGACAAAGGAGGAGGCCATCAACAAGGCTCAACATTTTGACCTCATCTATGCTCAGTTAGTTTTCTTATACACAATGTTTCTTGATGCACTTAGACCCACACCTTTTGGCTAGGACAAACCTGGGATGTCCCACGCTACGGATGGGTTGATTGGTTCCATGATGCACCAAAAACATTACAACCAACCAACACCTATTTATGGTGCACCCAAATATCTGCAACTATATGGAGGTCCATATTATTACCCTCTTCCCACTTGCCAACAACCATATCATGTTGCTCCTCCCCCCCACCCATGAGTGGATCCTCACCAGTACCCATGATGCATCTGACCTCTCAACCAAGTTCGGGTTCACCTTCGACCTCAGCATATAGCCTAGGCACTAGTGAAATCGCTTCACCTTCCTATGTGCCCTATGGATCGTTGCCACAAAAACAATCCATATTTTTTGTTTCCTGGTCCTCCACATCCAATTTCTCCTCCATAATGACACCCACATGTCAGCGTTAATTTTTTCCAGCCCTCTCTCATTGAATAACTTTAGACTTTTGAACAGTTGAATACGAAAAATCCATCCCATCAGTCGAATAATACCAAGAAGAAAGGGAAAAACCAAAACAATAATAAACCAGGTCCAGGAGGAAATAATTCCCAGCAAAACCATCCTGTTGGGGGAAACCAAAATCAAGGCAACCAAAACCTTTAAGGGGACACTAATAACAAATGACCATGGAAGAACAAAAATAATCTTCATACTAACTTCCCTTGCATTCTACGTGGTGAGTATGGACATTGTTAGCGTCAGGAGTCACCCCTGGATTGCTTGCAGGAGCAGAGCCCGACGCCCATCAATATTTATGTCATGATTTGTTTAATGGGGTGATCAAATGGATAAAGACTCGAGAAGATATAACTTTGAATCAGGGAACCGGGCCTGGTATGTATGCAACAAGGGAGGTCTTGATCCAACTTCTGTCAGTGAAAGGCATTAAAGGGTGGTAGAAGGAAGACTTGTGAGAAGGGTGAGCAAGATTACCTCGGGCGATAGGCCTTCGAAAGCTTAAAGATGAAAAAATCAGAAAACAAGATCCTCTTGGTCTGGAGCTTCAAGGAGCTGAAGAGTGACTCGAATGGATCCTCCAATTCCAAGTCATCCAGCGATACGAAAATAACAGGGACGGATTAGAAACAATGTGACTATTACAGTGATCCAACCTACATCATCCTATAACATCCACAACTCAACTGGATCCTCCAATTCCGAGTTGNATCAAACTTTACAATCTCGAGATTTGCTTAACCATCGATCCTTACAAAAACAAAAAGACTGAGTCTATATACTCAGGAAAATTCACCTCACAGAGGCGTGTCCAGTCACCCAAAGCTTGGTGTCCCTTCAGTCAAACTCGTATTGACATCTTTCTTTAAGTGCCACCTTAACTACGCATGGCTCCTGTAAGGAGGGTAGCTGAGCCATTAAGTGCTGGGCTGGCGTGTGCAGACTTCTCTGTCGAGTTGAGGACTTAGGCATGGCATCTTTGAGAAAATCGATACATAGGACCTCTTCGGGTAGACGGCTTGCCAGACCCTCCATCCCCTCACTTAATGAATGAAAGGAGGTTTCAACCGCCCGCTCTTGCCGTCATTTACTCCAGGCGAGAGACAGTATGGAGATCGGATCTGATGGCTCTTGGAGATCATAACGATCCCCTTTGTAAGTGAACTCGGCGCCTTTGGCCATCTTTACGCAGCTCCTTCCTCTCCCCAAGTGACCATGGGCTGTAACCATGTGCTTATTTCCAATACACTTTCGACGTTCGCGAATGGGAAGGAGATATTCCTGCAATTTGAAATCGCGATGAGCGAAACGCTGAGATGGCTCAATCTGGTGCCATGCGTCCCTCTGAGATCTGACGGTCTTGAACTCACCCGACGCTGCTGTGGGCCCGGGTCCAGGACTCTCCCAACATCTCGTGCATCAGAACATAACGGAGCTGCTTTTTGCGCCTTGGAGTTGCGATAGGTGAAATGCCAAGATGGCTCAGTTTGCCGCCAGGTGTCCCCTTTGGATGGATGGCTGAAAATGCTTTGTGATGTAGAGGGCCCCAGTTTCGACGCTTTCGGCGCTGTCGAGGTTCGGGGTTTCGTGATGTTCGAAGACATAAAACCTTCACCATACGAACTCCCGAATGCCGAAACGCTAACGCGGCTAGATCTTGCACCACATGCCCTTAGGATGAATGGACGAGGGGCATTTGATATTTAAAAGGGAGCCGCCCTTGTTTACAGGCTCGCTTGAAGTGACTTAGTGCTAGGACAATGGGCTAGGCTTCAAAGGCGCCTTCGACATTTAACCGATCGACGATCTCAACTGCAACAAATGGGAGGCTCCTTGTTTACCTAAACTCCGATCCCCGATACACCAACTGGAAGCCACCTGTCCCAATTGGGTCAGACGACTCAGATTTGTCTTGAATTATTGGAGCTATCTCTTGCATTAACCCCGGGGCAACTTGGCAGCCTCAAAATCTTGACGACCATTGATCAGATTTATAGGTGGATCTCGACGGCCGTCAAAAAAACTTCGCCCATTCGCTCGAATTGTAACTAAAAGGGGTTCCTCCGTGCTGCGCTTGGGCACTTCCCAGGCAATCCTGCAGACTTGCGTACCTTTGAGCCTCGATACCAAAATTGTTGCTAACAGACATTATACACCCCATTTCCCGCAAATTTCCGACTTCAAATGGATGAAAGACTCCATGAATGCACAACTCCCTCCAGTGTCGCTTGCCCCTTAGTAGGCCCCACAATAGTACTTGCAACATCCACCTTCGGTCATTTTGAAAAACTCTATTCCACAATAAGGTGTGATGAATACCCAATAGGACGTCCACTCTACTCCACCCCAAATGGGGCTGTATCAAAACCCAGGTCCCATTCAACTTGGAAATCTGTCCGATCGCAACATCCTCCTTACAAGCGAAGAAGAAATTCTTTTGCAAACACGTGGTCGGCAATATGGTGTTCCCCATGAATCTTCCCCAACCACTTTGGAAGGGGATCCAACTACAGTCGGACAACCCTGGATGATTCCACGCCATAAAACTGAACCAAAAATTCGCATTCCTTTCATCCCATTACGACAAAATGTCAATAACCCTCATGCTAGGGCATTCCATAACTACAGTCTGGTCAATGACTTAGCTCAGTCTTCTGCAACCATGTCTATATTGGAGGTCCTCCAAACCTTTCCAACTTAATGTAAATCCTTTCTTTCCGCCTCGGGCGCAGTCGACCCAAATGATACTAGACTCATCACCTTTAATCTAGATAGTGGAGAACCATGCCTCCCCGCCGTGGTAGCTTTCCAGATACCAATTAAGATATGGAACATCACAATACATCGATGTATCATTTATGAAGGTGCATCCACATGCATCATGTCCAAAGTGGTCTGGCATAAACTTGGCTCCCCTGAGCTACTACCATCTGCCATAACCCTACGAGCTTATGATGGTCGATCCTCATCCCCTAAAGGGCTCTTCCAAACTTTCCCTGTCAAAATCAAGGGAAAAACCATCCTCATCGATATTGGGCTCTAAATATGTCCTAAAATATAACCTCTATGCATCATCCAAAGGTAGGCGCTAGCACAAGCTTTTTACTTGTTGCCTACGTAGGTTCTTACCTTTTGTTTTCAATACCCATCCTCCAGAGATGCAACCCCTGCAAAGGGACAACAATTGTAACAAAAGGAATGGCTTTTGTTCCATTCAAATGAAAAACAATCGTAACAAGGGAACGATAGTCATTATATTGGGATGATCTAGTGTTTTATTAATTGAGTTGTAGTACTTGCCCAACTATCTAATTTGTCAATCCGAGGTTCGTAAACTTATGAAGCACACACAAAGTATATGCAAGATTGAAGCGGGACTAATCTAATCTAATGTTTAAGCTACAACTGAAATTGAATCATTAATCTAATGCAAAAATTGAAACACACAACTAAAATTGAATTGCTACAACCTACGACTGAAATGAAATTGCGTAAATGAAACTAATCTAGAAATGGAGAACTACATGAAGGAAAATCAGATACAACATGTGAAGAGTTGAATGACACAACAACATATGTGATCTCATGCCAATGAAGCAATATTACATTACAATAACTAAATCAATCTTCACGGAAACCAAAACCGTGAATCAAAGCTAAGAATCCCTTTCTTTCAAATCCTAATGACTACTCTCTTTGTCATCCTAATTACTAATCATTGATTACTACTCAACTCCTTTCTCATGAAGAGAGAGCACTCTCTTTTATACATGAGAGCCTTGAAGATAAGATAACCATCTCATAATTACAGATCCACTATTCTCTCAAGTTTTTTCCATTATTACAAAATATGATCCCTTCAAATTCTCACACATATTTCTCATACATCTTGGATAAGATATTCCAACCAAATCTCCATGATATTATCCTTGGAATGGGCTTGAATTATCTCCTCAAATATTGAAATGGTGGAGGAAGTATTCGATAATTCCTTTTGAATTAATTCTTCTCATATTCCTACACATTACAAAGCTCACACATTTTTTAGATATATATGAAAACATGTCAGTTTTCTAACATTTAATCACAAATTCCTTTTAAATACTAAAATGAATAAAGTGGAGAATAATAAGGCGAAACCCAAGTATATTTATGAAAATGAAATCATGAAAGGTTAATGGGGCGATGAAATGTGAAGAATAATGAAGGGAAAGGTGGATGAGAACAAGACATTTCTGAGCCCCAACATACCCCCAAACTTCAATTGTTGCATGTCCTCATGCAACCCTACATGGATCTTCTCAAGAAATTTTGGCATCTGAATGTTGGCTTTGAGTGATGATAATGAATGTTTCCAGGAAAGGATTTACATGAGTAACAAATGACATTTTCTTATGGTTGGTTCTTGTGTGACAACCATGAATATAATTAATGTTGGTTTTTGTGTTAACAACATTCATTTCGTTATTTGTTCTCTTGCTATTATGATAATAATTTTTCCATATTACTACTGAAAAATATATGTTATCAATGTGCATAAGGAAACATCATTGAGTATAAGAAATCCCTTTTTTGTATATTTGTGAATCATGCCAATATGTATATCAATGCTTATAAAGCGAAGTGCAACAGAGTATCGTTGGAAAAGAAATGTTCATAAATGGTAAATGAGATGAAAAATGGAATGATGGTAGTGGAAAAATGGAGTGATGATATTGAATAAATTCCCCTACCCCCCAACTGAACTGGTTGCATGTCCTCATCCAACGTGGCATAATTCATATAAGTGAAAAGGAAAGGGAACTTGGTGAAGGAATTTTCCAAATTATTCATTGCTAGCAGTTGAGGAATTACATAATTAAAGTTTAAAAAATAACATACCTCCACTTACCCAAAATGTTGATGAACTATGCAATAGGAATATGGTTGATGTGGCTGCTGGAGCATGGAATATGTCACTGTTGTAGGATCATTTGAAAGGTGACTGCTAGATAAGAGAATGTGAAGTGGAGGAATCTCAGCTGCTGCTGAATGAATCATGGAAAAGAGGAAGTACGGGAGTGGAACTGTAGTACTCTCAGATAGTTGAAGTCATGCTGCTGTAACTGTTGAGGAAGTCAGTGTATAGTCTTCACTTGCTACAACTCGATGGTACAATTCTAATCATGCAAATGGATGTGTTGACGTCAAGCATGAAGAGAAGTCATTGGATTACTATCCATTGATGAATGTCATTAACAAATGAGAGGAAAACTCACCATTGATGTCATTGAGTGCCAAGGTACCCGAGTACATCTTATGAAGTGCGAATGAATGAACTGATATCGAGCTACTTGCAAGATCTGATGATCAAGGGACATTGATGTATTCCCATGATTGTTAGTGAGAGAACTTGCCATTAAGGCATGAAAGCCTCTAGGTACTCAAAATGGACTCTATTTTGTATCTCAGATAGGGAGTTGAGGTCGATGGGGTAAGACTTGTTGAAATATGGGCCTTAAGGAATCCTGCATCAATCAACGTGAGTTTGTAAAAATATTGGTAGGACTATAAATGAAAATATCTCAGTAGAAACAATGTTTATGGCAAGGCAATGTAGTCATGGAAAGGGAGTTGGATATTTTTATTGAAAAGGCAAAATGAACTGGAAAATATAAAGAGATGTATGCGACTTAGAAAGATAGGCGTGTACCAAGTCATGAATGATAATTCAATGGAAGATGGGCTTCAACAAAGGGATGAAAAATATGCTTTGATGGAGAACTGGGAAGAAAGAATTCATGACGCAAAATGGTTTGATGAATGGTCGTTGTGTAACAACAAATGCCATGATGTGTAAAACGCGAATCAGCTCCTTCAAGAAGTCAATAAGGCATGTTTTTTTTCAAAAGTTTTGTGATCTTTGAAAATCACTTCAGCAGGAAGATGTGATCGGTCGCGCACCTGTTGTCGTGGCCATTGCGCATGCGTTTGTTTCATGTCGATTGCTTCCTAAAGTGACTCCAAGAAACAACTTAGCTTAAAATTGAAAAAACATGTGCGATATTGTTTTCAGAAATTATGCAAATGCCCATTTACAATTTTATTTGTTGTTGTTTTTATTTTTATAATTTGTTTTTATCTTTTATGAATTTTATTTTTTATTTTTTATTTTTTATTTTTTATTTTTTATTTGATTTTATTTATT
>SNQJ01S0265442.1:0-11986 GCA_010110895.2 Picea sitchensis
AAGTAACTCAAATCATCCCTCCAAGTTAAAAGTGTTACCACTAACATGTCATACCATCATTAACTTGCACCCACCCTCTATAATTTTGAACTTCAATATAATAAAAATATTTATTTATGAAAATTCAAAAATGTCAATTCCAATCTCTAAAAAAATATAAAATGACATGTTGCATTAACTATTTGTAAACAACTTATAAGCATCTCATTGACATTGATAAATCCTTTAAATGAGATAAAATCTAAGTACAATAAAGAATAGAGTACATATAAAATTAGTAAAAAATGAAAAAGATGAATGATTAGAAAATTTGAATTATAACAAAATATATATATATATATATAATGTTGAATTTTTTTAACATAGTTGATATCAAGATGAAGTTAGTTAAATATTTTATTATTATATTAGGGTTGAAATAAAATAAAAATTATAAAATTTATTAATAAAATAATATTTAATAAAATTTATATTAAAAAATATAATAAAATTATTTCATATTTTTATTATTTATTATTTGATAGTAATAATAATGAAGAGATCCATAACATCCCATTCACAGATAGATGGGTAGACAGAAGTAGTCAACAAGACTTTGGTTCAACTTTTGAGGGGTAAGTACCCTCTTGAAACTTTCTTTGGGTATTTTCCACCTTCTCCATTAGATGTTGTGTAACACCCCCACCCTTAAAGGGAGATTCTATAGTGTAAAGCCTCTAAATTTTTTATTTTTTTCTCCCATACGAAAAAGCACCAGGCGTAAGCCTCCTCCACGTGATCATTACCCGTGACCACAAGCCTAACAAAAGGGAACTTTGTGACTTCATTCGTCGAGTATTCACATACGAGCCAACCTTCACTCACCCGACTCCCGAACTAAGAGCCCAACTCAGTGTTAACTTCATCCCTTAACCTCCATCCATGTGACCCCTCGTTATGACTCAAGGCCCAATCCTCAAGTGCTTTGGGACTTCGCATATCACGAAGGTGGAAATTAATCCATCTCCTTTTCTTGGAATCCCAAAATCTGAACTCGTGATGTCAGACCAACGGTTCACAATCTCCCGCAACCCAACAACTTAGATCAACTCTTCATGAATTAGGACTTCGTGTTTCGTGAAGTTGGAGGTTCGCTCACTCTCCTTCTCCCGATCCCCGATATCTCCTTGGAAAATCAACGGTGCAAGCCCTCCCTTTGATCGAGGGCTGGGATCAAATCTCGAACTCAGACTTCGCAAGTTTTCACAACTCCTATCTCTGACTTCCAGAGTTGCGAGTCGGTGAAATGTTGATCTCTCTCCATGTGTCCCTTCCCGATGGACGGTTAGGATTGTTGTGTCTCCTATCTCCTCGAGTATTCGCCTCTACTCCTTGCAAATATTCCAAGGTCTGAATCCTCGAACTCTTGGATCTGCTACCACTTGTCCTCTGATGATGGACGTTTTCAATTAACTTCAGGACTTTGGGACTTCACAAAACTTCACTCCTCTATGCACTTTCAAAGGGTTAGACCTCATGCACTTTCCTCTGGATCTCACAGCTATGGTCCTTCGCGCATAGATCCGACGAACGGGATCTGTTCTCTCCCTGTGCGCGAACTATGAACTCACAGATACAATGGTCGAGGTGGGTCCCGAAGGAATCCATAGATCAACGGTCCACGTTACTTCGTGACTCGGGTCTTGGAGGCTTTAGTCGCACCAACCCATAATCTTCCCAATACGTAAACTCCAAACTCGTGGATCCAAGAGGCTAGAGGGATTAACTCATGTGCTCTTTCCCATAGCCAATGGCCATGATAGCCCTTGGCTCCTTTCGGATGGATCTCGTCTGTTCATCCTTCGGACAAGGAAAACCTTTCCCTTTCAGTATTTTCATATCACTATTTTCCTGAGTTATCACCCTGAACGGGTTAGGGATTTGGGTTTGGAAATTCACACGGCAAGGGGGTCAAGGGAAAGTATTCTCTTCAGATGGATGGTTTCAATTCTACACGATATCTCCTATCTTGACCATTTTATGACTTACGCCTGAGAAGCCTTCAGAGTGAAGCTGGGTATATAATTTATCAGTGGGAAGTGTGAGTTCCCAAGGAGATGGAAGCATACGCATAACATAGCATTTCACACAGAGATGTTCATACATGCATATATATATAGATGTGTAACAACCAAGAAAATCATTCATCATTCCAACTCAACAATTAAAGAGGAGAAAAGACTTATCAGAACCAGACAAGGTGAAGCGACTACTGGAAGGGGTTCCCATTTCTACCCAACGATAGGCTCAGTCACTCCAAACGGATTTACCACTAGCCACCCCCAAGCTAGACCAGAATGCTTTGCAACACAAAATTTTCTTCTCACTCAACCACAATAGGGACAGAGGTTACTCTCCTCTTCCCACAGGATCCTGGCAATGGTTTACACGATACCAAGCAAGGAGGACTAGCCTCGTTTATCAGCTTGTATTATAACCTTCTCTGCCATTTCTTGTGTCTAAAACACTTAGTTTTTCCATTCTTCATTGAATCCTCGAGATTCACTTCCCATCTCTGCACTCTTCGCAGGTGTGTTCCTCTCTCCCCCCCACCACACCTTTCCTTCTTTCCTCTTTCAGTAGGGTCGTGTGTGGCCCAAATTCCCAGTCAACGGTCAAATCTGGAAGCCTTACAGATGAGTGCTTACATACCCCATCACTTATTAACTCTTGAGGAGGTCTTCCCGCCCACCAGCCTGACTGTAATTCATTTTTGGGTTAGAGGACGATTCTGGTCCTGAGCAATTAAATTCAGTAAGCACCAGTTTGGTGAAGGTTAATGCAACCATTCCTAGTCCCCTTCACCCTCTCTTTGTATAGAACTCGTGGTCTTTCTAAGTACACCCCCCTTCCATTAGTCATGCAACACTTGTCCATTTTCTTAGTAAATAATTAGGTTCACATTCGTTTACCTTTCAAACAAAGGTCCATCGAATCAATATTCACACATATAAAGTTTTCCATAGTCTTTTGGCCATTTATAGTTATATTTACAAACTGGGGGAAACAAGGCGTCACAATTTGCTCCCCCTTAAAGGAACATCATCCTCGATGTTCTATCTATTAACATGTCCTATATGTACAGAAGTGAACCAAAATGGGTATGCCTATCTCATGGCATCCTCCATTTCCCATGTGGCCTCATCTGGGCCAAAGTGTTTCCACTGCACCTTGACCTATGCAATGCTTCGGTTCCTGAGTGGGGTTTCCTTCACGTCTTGTATGCATTGAGGTTCTGGTAGGAATTCTCCCTCCAATTCCACCGGGATCATAGACCAGTCAATTATATGTTTAGAATCATGTACATATTTCTTCAGCAATGAAACATGGAAAACATTATGTGCTTTTATTGTGGGAGGAAGTGCTAGCCTATAGGCTACAGGTCCCACTCTATCTAGACCTTCAAAAGGTCCACAATACCAAGGTGTCAACTTGGCACAAACTCTCCTCCTCAGGGAACTCTTCCTGGGCCTAAATCTGAGATAGACGTGTTCTCCCATCTTGAATTCTCTGGGGTTTCTCTTTCTGTCGACATAAATTTTATGTCTATTCTGAGCGATTTTAAGATTTTGCTTTATCTAAATCACTTGTTGCTTCATTTCTTTCAACATGTCGGGTCCAATCGTAAATATTTTCATGGGATTACTCCAAATGACTGGAGTGTTGCACGAACTACCATAGAGGACTTCGAAAGAGCTCGTCTTTAGTGATTCTTGGTAGCCGTTGTTGTAGGCAAATTCCACCAGTGGCAGGTAATATTTCCACTTTTTAAGTTGATGCATTACATATATCCTTAGCATGTCTTCTAATATTTGGCTCACGCTTTCCATCTGTCCATCGGTTTGAGGATGATAAGTTGTGCTAAACAATAATTTGGTCTCCAGGCCAGCCATCAAGGATTTCCAAAAGTTTGAAGTAAATTTTGTGTCTCTGTCAGACACGATCTCCTTAGGCATGCCATGTAGTCTAAATATCTCCTTCATGAATATGTTGGCAATATCTATTGCCTTGCAAGTCAATTTTTCAGGAATAAAATGAGCAGACTTGCTCAATTTATCCACCACAACCATGATGGTGTCATTCCGCCTAGACGATGTTGGTAATCTGGTGATGAAATCGATGGAGATGGTCTCCCATTTCCATTTCAGGATTGGTAGAGGTTGTAATAATCTTGTTGGGTGTCGGTGTTCTGCTTTAATTTGTTGGAATTCTATACATTTAGCTAAATACTCGGCAATGTCTTTCTTCAATCCAGGCCAATAGAATTGTTTCCTGGTGGTTGTGACCATCTTCTTATAGTCCGGATGGTCGATGTATGGTCTCTTGTGCAATTCATCCATTATGAACCTCTTCAAGTCATCACAACATGGAATATATAGCCTATTTCGGTAGGTCAATAGACCTCCATCTAACATCTGGTAGCCTTCATACTTTATCCCTACGGGTTCTTTCTCTATGTACAAGGTCACGATCTGGAATAACGCATTTGTTTCTTGTGCATTCCTGACTCTTTCCTTGACATTTGTCTCGCAGGTGCTCATCGTTGTCAGGTGAATTATTTTCATACTTCTACTAAGGGCGTCGACCACCTTATTTTCCTTTCCTTTGATATGTTTGATTTTGAAATCAAACTCGCTAAGGAGGGCCATCCACCTAACTTGTCTAGCATTGAGTTTTGGTTGGTCAAACAGGTGCCTCAATCCACAATGGTCTGTCATAAGTACAAATTTCCTACCCAGGAGGTAATGCCTCCACATTTTCAAAGCGTGCACTATGGCGGCCAACTCTAGATCATGGGTCACATAGTTGACTTCATGTTCATTCAATTTTTTAGATTCATAGCAAACTATGCTTCCTTCTTGCATAAGGACTCCTTCGATTCCTTCCTTGCAGGCATCTGTGCACATGAGGAAGTCATTATCGGGATCAACGATCTTCAGCATGGGTGCATGTGTCATAAGGTGTTTTAGTAACTGAAACCTTTCTTCATTTTCCATTGTCCAAATGAATTTAACTCCCTTCCTCTGGAGGGCAGTGATTGGACAACCAATCTTGGAAAACCCTTTTATAAACTTCCTATAGTATCCTGCTAAACCCATAAAGGATCTGATATCTGAAACATCCTTTGGGGTAGGCCATTCCATGATGGATATGATCTTATTAGGGTCTACTTCTACCCCTTCTTTAGATATGACATGTCCCAAGTAATGTATTTGTTTATGGAAAAAGTCACACTTGTTAAATTTGGCGTAGAGATGATGCTCTCTTAGCACTTGAAGTGAAAGCTCTATTCCTGGAGCAGATTAAGATATCATCAATAAAAACCAATACAAACTTGTCTAGGAATTTGTTGAGTACATTGTTCATCATGCACATAAAGGTTGCAGGGGCATTGGTTAATCCAAATGGTACTACCACAAATTCGTAGTGACCATATCTTGTCCCGAAAGCGGTTTTGTGGATGTCTTGATCCTTGATTCAGACTTGATGGTATCCAGATCTCAAGTCAATATTTGAGAAAATGGTAGCACCCCCCAATTGATCGAACAAGTCATTGATTTTGGGTAAGGGGTATTTGTTCTTTATGGTTACCTTATTGAACTCTCTATAATCTATGAAAAGTTGGAAAGTACCATCTTTGTTCTTCACAAACAGGACTGGTGCTCCCCATGGAGACACACTATACCAGATGTAGCATTTGTCCATCGTTTCCTTTAGTTTTAGTTTGATTTCAACTAGCTCGGGTGTACTCATCCTATAGGGGGTCCTAGATATGGGTACTGCTCTAGGTGCAAGCTCTATTGATAAGTCAATGTCCCTTCTCGGAGGTAGACCCGATACCTCTTCTGGAAACACATATCTATACTCTCTTAGTATGGGGTGGTCTTCTAGGCTTGGTTTGTCATCCTCAACAGATTTCAACACATGTATTGCATATATAGGACATCCCTTTCTGCAATACTTTTTCATTTGAAGGGTTGATATTCATCTCATTGAGACAAGCTTCTGAATCCTTTGGAGGGTTATCTTTCTCCCTTCTTCATTTACACATTCTAAGGTTTTGTGGTAACAATCCAGCTTAGTTTTATATGTAGCCAGCCAGTCCATACCAATCAACAGGTTCGATCCTAGGGGAAGTATGTTAAGGTTATCTTGGGTGGGCAATCCATTCACAGTGAATTAGCAAGCTCGTACGACCTCCGCTATTTTTCTTTTGGTGCCAGTGGCTAACTATACCAACCATGGCTTTGTATGTTTATGTGGTTGTAATTTACACTTATCAACAGCATGAGGGGCCACATAACTCAAATTTGAACCAGGGCCAATTAAAATAAATACTAGATGGTTGGTGATCATACCTTCCATCTCCACCACTGAAGCTTGGTGGTCGGCTTGTTTATTATCCATGGCTGCATAAATTTGTGGCATACTCTTGGCCACGTCATTGATGGTGGTATCTTCTTGGACATTGTAAATTCCCCTACTGTTCTATTGTCTGTGTGGACAGTCCCTCATTACATGTTCTTCTCCACAACCCCAACATTTCAAGGGTTCTTTCTTTAGGTTATCAGTCTTTCCTGGGGTTGATCCAAAAGGTTTATTTCCACTCTGTGAGGGGAAATTTTGTTGGCGTACACTTCAGTTAGGAAAGCTCATCCTTGAATCCTTCTTATAGTTATTAAATCTTTGGGATTTCAACCCCTTTTTCTGGAATCCCGAATTATTCTTCTTCTTCCAGCCTTCGTGAGGTTCTATCTAAAGCCCAAGATGTTCATAACAATATCTTGCCTTTCAGATAATGTCTTCTGTGTTCTTTGGCTCGTCAAACTCAATTATGGTCTGATAGTCCTTAGTTAGCCCACTGATAAATCACTACACCTTTGCCTTTTCTGCTTTTATGTAGGGTACATACCTCAACAACTCAAGGAATCTGCTGACATATTCCTCTACGGTGAGTTTTCCCAGCTTGAGTTCATAGAACTCTTTGGTTTTCTCGTCGAAATATTTTTCTAATAGATACTTCTTCCTAATTTATTTCTCAAACCGTTCCTATCCTCATCATGAATCCCTTTCACATTCTTAAGGTCTTCCCACCAAATGGAAGCCTTTCCATTCAAGTTTAAAGTGGCTACTCGAGCCTTCAAGTTTTCAGAGAAGTCATTGACTATGAAATACTTCTTTAGTCCAAGAAGCTAGGCCTCTGCCTCCTCTCCTTTCTTAATCTCACCATCGAAAGAGGGTGGTTTGGCCTTCCTGAATTCTTCAAGATTATGAATTTTGGAATGCTTTTGTTTCTTCCATTTTATTTGAGAATGGGAATTAATTCTACTACTAGAAGATCCCTCTGAGTTGCAAGTTTCCTTTCTAGAGGATTCGTCTGATGCTTGTCCCCTGTCTCTAGGTTGGACCTTTCTCGAGGTACTCCTCCTAGTGCGACCACTTAAAGGGCCACGTTTCTAAATCTCAGGTGGAATTCGACTCCTCTTTGTTTGTTGTTGGTCCACATGACTGGTGTCAGGTCCATGCTATAGTTGTCTTTGTACGTCGGATAAACTTTGCAACAAGAATACATTAATTTCCATTTGTTTCTCTTTATCTTTTATCAATCTCTCGTTGTCATCCTTGCATCTCTGTAATTTGGCCATGAGACTCCTCACATTCTCAGCCAGATCTGGAGGGGTCTCTACCACCCTCCTCTCATCATACTCTTTGTATGTATTGTGGGAGCCATCCCCCACTTCGTGGCACATCACCATTCTATATGATTGCAGTTTCTCGTGGTTGATCGACCACTTGAGTGCAAGCAAAACACTTGTTGTTAGCTAACATTATATTAGTTCATAACCAACACATAATTCACATCTCTTAAATACATACACACACAACAATAAGTTGTCACTCTTTTCTATAATAAGGGCTTAACCATACTTTTTAGGAAGGGAGTAAGGTAGGATATCGCCCTTTAAACCCCTTAATGTGGTATTTATGCAACTCGTCCATGAGCCTAAATAGGCCAAGTGTTGTAACCATGCTCTGATACCAATTTGTAACACCCCCGCCCTTAAAGGGAGCTTCTATAGTGAAAACCCTCTAAATTTTCTCTTTTGTTCTCCCGTATGAACAAGCACCAGGCGTAAGCCTCCTCCATTTGATCCTTACCCGTGACCACAAGCCTAACAAAAGGGCACTTCATGACTTCTGTCATTGGGATTCACATACGAGCCAACCTTGACTCACCCGACTCCCGAACTAAGAGCCTAGCCAAATGCTAGATCTGTCCGTTAACCTCCATCCATGTGACCCCTCATTATGACTCGAGGCCCAATCCTCAAGCACTTCAGGACTTCGTGTATCATGAAGGTGGAAATTAATCCATCTCCTTTCCTCGAAATCCCTAAATTCGAACTCCCGATGTCATACCAACAGTCTACAATCTCCTGCGACCCAACGGCTTAGATCAACTCTTCGTAAATCAGAACTTTGCATTTCATGAAGTTGGAGGGCCACTCACTCTCCTTCTGCCAATCCCCAATATCTCCTTGGACAATCAACAGTCCACGCCCTCCCTTTGATCAACGACTGCGATCAAATCACGAACTTGGACTTCACGAGTTCTCACGACTCCTATCTCTGACATCTCAAGTTGCGAGTCAACAAAATGTTGATCTCTCGCCACGTGTCCCTTCCCGACAAATGACTAGGATTTCCACGGCTCCCAACTCCTCGGGTATTCGCCTCTACTCCTTGCAAATATTCCAAGGTCCAAATCCTCAAACTCCTACATCTGCAACCACCTATCCTCTGACGATGGACGGTTTCGATTAACTTCGGGACTTGGCAAAAGTTCACTCCTTTGTGCACTTTCAAAGGGTTAGACCTCGTGAACTTTCCTATGGATCTCACAGCTATGGTCCTCTGTGCATAGATTCGACAAACGGGACCTATTCTCTCCCTGTGCGTGAACTCCAAACTCACAGATACAACAGTCGAGGTGGGTCCTGAAGGAATCCATAGATCAACAATCCATGTTACTTAGCGACTTCGGACCTCAGAGGTTTCGGTTGCACCAACCCATAATCCTCTTGATACACGAACTCCAAACTCGTGGATCCAAGAGGCTAGAGGGGTTAACTCCCATGCTCTTTCCCATAGCCAACAACCATGATATCCCTTGGTTCTTTCTGGACGGATCCCGTTCGTCCATCCTTTAGACAAGGAAAACCATTCCCTTTCGGTATTTTTATATCACTATTTTCTTGAGTTCTCACCCCAAATGGGTTAGGGTCTTGGGTTTGGAAATTCACATGGCAAGGGGTTCAAGGGAGAGTATTCTCTTCAGACGGATGGTTTTAGGTCTACACTATATCTCCTATCTCATCCATTTTACGACTTACGCCTGAGAAGCCTCCAGAATGAAGTTGGGCATACAGTTTATCAGTGGGAAATGTGAGTTCCCAAGGAGATGGAAGCATACACATAACATAGCCATTTCACGTAGAGATGTTTATATATATATGTGTGTGTGTGTGTGTGTGTGTGTGTGTGTGTGTGTGTGTGTGTGTGTGTGTGTGTGTGTGTGTGTAACAACTAAGAAAATCATTCATCATTCCAACTCAACAATTAAAGATGAGAAAAGACTTATCAGAATCGGACAAGGTGAAGCAACTACTGGAAGGGGTGCCCGTTTCCACCCAACCGTAGGCTCAGTCACTCCAAACGGATTTACCACTAGCCACCCCCGAGCTAGACCACGATGCTCTACAACACGACCTTTTCTTCTTTCTCAGCCACAACAAGGACATAGGTTACTCTCCTCTTCCCACAAGATTCTGGCAATGGTTTACACGATACCAAGCAAGGAGGACTAGCCTCATTTATTAGCTTGTCTCATAACCTTCTCTGCCATTTCCTGTGTCCAGAACGCTTAGTTTTTCCATTCTTCCTTGAATCCTCAAGATTCACTTCCCGTCTCTGCACTCTTCGTAGGCATGTCCCTCTCTCCACCCCACCACACCTTCCCTTCTCACCTCTTTCATGAGGGTCGCATGTGGGCCAAATTCCCAGTCAGTGGTCAAGTTTGAAAGCCTTACGGATGAGTGCTTACACACCCCATCCCTTATTAACTCCTGAGGAGTTCTTCCCACCCACCAACCTAACTGTAATTCATTTTTGGGTTAGAGGACGGTTATGGTCCTGAGAAATTAAATCCAGCAAGCATCAGTTTGGTGAAGGTTAACGCAACCATTCCTGGTCCCCTTCACCCTCTCTTCATATAGAACTCGTGGTCTTTCTAAGTACACCCCCCTTCCATTAGTCATGCAACACTTATCCATTTTCTTAGTAAATAATTAGGTTCACATTCGTTTACCCTTCAAACAAAGGTCCATCGAATCAATATTCACACATATAAAGTTTGCCATAGTCTTTTATCCATTTATAGTTATATTTACAAATTGGGGGGGAAATGCATCACATGTTGTCCATGGAAAACAAGGACGAGCAAGAGAAGACATCACAAGAGAAGCATTGAAAGTAGAGAAGTTTGTTGAAAATATTAAATAGATCCATTTGAAGTACATGAGACAATGAAGAAGTCACATGAAAGGTATAAGGCTTGACATGATTAGCACATAACATAGAAATCATTCAAAGTGGGCAATAGAGTTTGGTTACAACTGAACAAGGAAATACTACAAGGTTCTAGTACTAATATCAAGCTCTATCGTATGGCCCTTTTGAAGCATTGGATAAGGTGGGTGATAATTCTTATAGACTTAATCTACCCCCATATATGCACATTTACTTAGTAGTGAATGTCGACAATCTAAAACTCTACGCGCCTTCTATGTTGGATCAAGAAATTGAAGAGAAAGTCCTACCAACCATAGAGGAATTACCACTAGAAGCTCAGATACAGTTGGTGGAAGATACATTTTTGCAAAAGAATTCTAGAATTGTTAGACAAGGGGAAATGAGATTTAGCAGATTGGGTTTAAAGGACAACTTCTAGGCAAGGCAAAATGGTACTACAGGGAGAAGGTAGAGGAAAAATTTCCTCACCTCTTTCAATAAAATATTTTGGGGACAAAAATCGTCCATAAATGGGGAGGTATGATCCGAAATGGATCATCATATAATTTTTCATCTATCTCAGTACTTGTTTGGTGCAAAAATTGGAGGAATTGGCTTGCAAGGCCCATTTTAGTGGCAGGTCCCAGTTTGGAGATTTAGGTTATGAAACCTTCCAAATACATTTTGAAGCATCAAATGGAAATTTTGGGGGTCAAAACTTTGCGAGCATAGCTCTCAACCCCTCGACACTATTATACACACTAAGACCTTTCTAGCGGTGCAAGTTGACCTACCTTGTTGACAACCATGGTATGATTGGATGTCACGTCAACTCCCATTACTCACACATGTGGGGCTAGCCATGTGTGGAATTTTAATAATATTCTAGAAGGTCCAAAGCCTTCTTACTAATTAGGGGTTGAGGATGCAAAAACCCTAACCCTGGATGATTATCGGGCTATGTTAAATACCAAGCTGTTAAGAGGGGAAGGATTTCCATTCTTTAACATTGCATTGGTTCCATAGTTTATCATCTAGGAGTGGGTTTGAGGTCATAATAGAGGAGGAATAAGATTTTGTAGTAGTCATTCATGACACAACGTCAAAGGAAACTCCATAGTGAGTGCCTATTTCTTTGTATTTGCATTTCATTATTGAAGAAAAGAGAGAAGAGCATAAGCCTCACCTTCTAGTTGGGTTTTATCTTGTATTTGGTTTCCTATGATACATCGTGTATTCATTTGTGTGGATGGTGTGCTCTTTTTCTTGTTTCTTTTTTGTATTTAGTTATTTGTCATAATTTGAGCAATAAGTTAGTGATAATAAATCTGAGATCTAAGGAAATAAACATGCATTAATAAAATATTTCATTATA
>SNQJ01S0265444.1:0-11985 GCA_010110895.2 Picea sitchensis
ATGCTCATGTTGATCATGGAGTAGAACGAACAGTTGAAAGATATGGAAGCAGAACTAGAAAGGTTAGTGAAGGAGAAGGAACAATCAACGCTTATGGAGGTCATTCCATTAAGCGCAGTTCCTCTCCCAGGAGTAAGCACAACATCTACAACAAAAATTCCTTCAGCAACTCCACTGACAGCTCTGGAAAAGACAGTAGAACTAGCAAAATCCATGGGGGAGATGAACATGCAAGAGACAGAAATTAACAGACTTAGAAAGGAGGTTGAGGACCTTTGGGAACTTAAGTCCTCTTACCAAACCAGCTACTCCATGGAGAAACAAACATCAGACAAGCTCAAACAAGAATTGCAGCAACTTCAAAAGAAAACAGTGGCAGGCAAGACACTTGTTGAGGCCAAGGAAAATGTCTAGATGGATATCTCCAAATCCATAAATGAAATATGGCCTATGGTGCAAATCATGTTCGAGCAAAACGAACTAGTACAAAGGAGCAGGCAGGCTATTGATAAAATAAGAGGAGAGCTGGGAGAAATTCCCACAGAAGCCACTGAGATCATTAAATTCCTGAATTCCAAAAGCAGGGAAGAGTTAGAGGATTTGAAGATTGAATACAGGATGAAAACCATCCTCGAAGTCAAGAGGGTTATGACCAAAAGAGGGCTAATGTTGCAGTTGGAAGAGAAAGTCGAGACTATGGACACAATAGTGAAAAAAAATTTCAGCAAAATCGAAGCTTTGCAGAAGAAAGGACTCCCTGGCATAAGGGTCCTAAATGACAAGTTAATGACCCTTCCTGATTATAAATGGAAGTTGGCCACAATTGCCAAAGATAGTTCTAAATTTTCGGGAATACAGGGCAGCATAACGGGCAAGGCATTCTTAGAAACCTTGCAGCCAGACATCAGCATACAACACAAAATCCGATATATTTTCATCTTCAAGCCAATTTTTTCCAAGTATACAGAGATGGATGAAATATACATAAGATTGCTCAAAGTCATCATTCCCAGTCAGCTACGATGAGAAGAGCTATGCAATCTGATCGAGTAAGAGATGAGGTGTCTAGGTCTAGTCAGCAATCCGATCAGATGAAGTCATGCAGATGACTCACCAATGGTTTTCCCCAAAATTCAACATGAAGATTTCAACACATCATCGACAGTTCCTGAATTTTTGTATCTTGTTGAGTTAGTTAGTTAAATTTAGGATCTACCACGTCCTGATCTTCAATGAAAGGATCGTATGTAATTTTGATTATAAATACTTCTAACTTTGAAGTACGAAGGGTTGATCTTTACGCCATGTAATCCATAAAGGTTGTAATTGTTTAGCAAGAGATCTTCCAGTAATACAAAGGGGCATTTCACAAGATTCTCGCATGTTATTCATTGGTGATGTTTATTTCTCTGTGTTAAATGTTTTTCTCTCTCATCCGTCATGTTGTTTTTTCTAATCTGATCTTTAAAAAGTAGCGTATGTTGCAGGATTTATCTTTGTATACCCTGTCTCTGACTTTAAAGATCTAAATGTTTGTCTTCTGATGTTATAGTGAAGAAATTCTTAAATGCTTCTTTACTTTAATTGATTTTCTCATCTTTTTTGCTATCCATCACTTTACTTCCAAAGAATCTAGTGAATGCATTACCTTTCCATGTGAAAAGAATATTTTTATTCTTGTTCAGATTTCTATCATTATAATACAAACCCCATAGCCCAATGGTTGTGTAAACCCTATTTAAGCCAACTTTACAAAAAAGAAAAACAAACCATTCAATCTTATTCTGCTTAACTAGCCTAATATCTCAAATTTAAAACATATCTAAATCTTACAGAGAGATCCCTCTCTAAAACTAGCAGGGCTAGATTCCAGTTTCGAAGTGGTTGGATAAAGTTACCTCTGGCAAATTTCTTCTACCCTGACAACCTCTGGGAATTTACAGAGTGATAACATAGTGGTGACTGTATTGGGGAATTGAACAAACTTTCAATCCCACGATTTCCTTTCCCTAGAAGAAAACTTTATTTCTGAACTAATCGTAAATCTGAGAAAGAGATAATGTTCAGAGGTTGTTGAAAGTTTGTACATAGAAATGTTGGATTCATAAAATAAAAATATATAAAAAATTAAAAATCAGGCTCCTAAAAGAGCTTATACTCGATCTCACCTAGATCCAGAACCTGCAGTAGCAATTGATAATCCAGAGCAGTTACTCAGAAAGAAGACCATCACAAAAGGTTCAGGGAGTCATAGTCCCCTTCACAAGTCCCTTTCTCTTCAAGAGAAACTTGTTACCCTCCAGGATCTTGAGTTTGACACCACTTTTGAACAAAGCCTATTTAGAATGAAATCTGATAGCTTTGTGACTGAAACCTATTTATATCAAACTATCCTGCAAACCCGGACCCCTAAAATACTATCTCCCAGGGCTGACCCTGATCAAAGATTCCTTGAGGAATTTGACAAGCCAGAAATTTTGGTAGCAAATCTCGATCAAGATTTACACCAAACCCACTTCCAACAGTCGGTCAAACTTTCTGCCATAATTGTTGCTGCAAATTCTGTAAAACCTGTTATCGTCCTATAATTTATAGGATCAACTGGTGACTGGGATATTATTTGTCTCTAGTATTTTTTGTTGACAAATGATATTTCATTCTGTAAATAATTTGATAAAGAAAGAAAAAGAAAAAGAAAAAAGAAAAGAAAAAGAAAAAGGAAAAAGAAAAGAAAAGGAAAAAGGAAAAAGAAAAAAGAAAAAAGAAAAAGAGAAAGAAAAGAAAAGGAAAGAAAAGAGGGCATAAAAGAATTCAATAAAAGCCCCATGCATTAATAGTAACTTGGTCCATACCTTTCAAGCATGGCCAGGTTCTTTTTAAAATTTGATGTTGATAGGGTAGTGGATGAATTTGGCTAAACAGTTAAATCTTAGCCAAAGTGTCTAGGTAGATTAGTGAATAAATCTGGCCAGACTGTCTAATCTTGGTCATATAGCCCCAGGGTAGAATAAATTCTTAACCCAATAGTCTAATATGGGTTAACAGTGATAGGAAGCTAGGTTAGAATGTAGGTTAGTTTCTTTGTTGTTTCATTTTGACAGGAACCAGGTTGATGTAAGTGTTGCACCATGTTTTCAGATGCTTAAAAAGATCGTTTGCCTAACCCCTTGGTGGTGTCTACTTGGAAGACCTTGGAAAAAACCCATAAAAATAATTTATCCTAAGTTTTTCCCCAGTGCATGTGTTTTCCGCCCCCTACTTAAGCCCCTTGCACATATCAATGGTCCCAAACGTGGCACCTATATCTATGGTGGACAGAGCATTCCGGACCCCCCCGGTCGTTCTGCTTTTAACTTGCGGGGGGGGGTCCGGAATCGATGATAAGACTCGTACTCATCTGGACGACTCAAGATCGAGCGCTCAAATCAACGGTCAGCGTTGGATTATGGACCCCCCCATCCATTCTGCCTTTAATGAAGGGGGGGGTCCAGAATGAGTGATAAACAGAGCACAGAGATCTACGACTCAGAAACAGGTGCGCAGATCAACGACCCAAAAAGGATTTCGGACCCCCTGGATGATATTCTTTTAACTGAGGGGGGGGGCTCTGGAATGATTTTTTCCTTTGGCAGGTCCCTCGTTATACGTGGCGCCAATCTATTACCCCAAGTCCCATCACCATCTGCCATCTGCCAGAACTCCGTCACCACTGGACGTCACCCTCCACCTTTCTCGAACTGGTCATGTCCCATAACTGCTGTCAGTCCTTCCCCCCTATTCGATCGTGGAAATCCCCTTATTATGACTTTTACCTCCAATCGATAACCTCCACGTCACCCATCTGTATCCCTCAGCCACCGTCACCTGCCATCTCATCCTCAAGTGACCCGTTGGCCATTTATTACTAGATAACCTATCCGTTATCCAGTTGATCTGTCTCCCACGCCCAACCGACCCCCGTTTAAATAAAACTATCGTTATTCCCCTTACTTTCACTATTCATCCATCGCACCAGATAAATTCACCGCTTAATCCTCCGTTACAGTCCGTTGTCGTCATCCACAGTCAGTCGCCCCCACTAACGTTGTGTTTTATTGCAGGTAATGTTGCAGAAATGGCGCCAAAATCCAAACAAGCCGAAGGAGAGGAGAATCCGTTTCTCCCACCTCCTGTCGACTTGGACAAGATCCCACTGGTCGACAAAGAACAATTAATCGCAGATACCAAATGCGATTTTGATTTCTCAGACCTCCAGTCATGGCTCAGGGAAGTTTTCCTGGACCAGAGTGATGAAATTGGACTCTGGGAGTCCAATTTACCCCTCTACCTCTTTCCCCAAATCCACCATTTTCCCGAGTTTGCTCTTAAGTGTCAAGCCCACTATATCCCAGAACAAAGAGCCGTCATCTCCTCATCCGGAGAAATCCTGTTTCTCATCACGCCCGAATCCATAGACCAGATGATGCAAATGCCCTGAGCCGACTCTGCGTCTCCCTTCAACCTGGAAATTCTCATGGAATTGTACCAGAAAATGACCTTCCCCCAAAGAGCTCAAATATTCGAGCTCTTCCTTCCCCCATCTACTCAATTCCCCTCCACAAATCCTCCTTATCCGTTGTCCATGTTCTGCACTAAGGGAAACCAGGTCATTTCATCCCTTTGTGCTTTGTTAGGATACTATTCTGATCAGTGGGTAGATGAACCCATTTCGGGTTTTCTATCCATCTTCTCTACCGACGAAAAGCCCACCACCCAGTTTGATTTCAGCACATTCTTGGCAGACAATATTCACAAACAGTTCATGAATTTCGGCACAGAAGGCATGTTCTGATACTCATCAGTACTAGCATACTTGTTTGTCGTCTTTCAGGCGGATAAATTTGGTTTTTCCATGCAGAAGATGGATGGAGATGGTAAACCTCAGGCAGTCATGGCATGGACCTCCTTGCTCAAGCACAACTCCACTGATTTCAGTTTCAGGGAGTTCATCGACCAGTTCTATCACCCTGTGGTAACTATGTTAGGCGGCAGGTCCGAGCCTCGGATACACGATGAAGTTCAGAGGATCTTGCACCTCTCGGACAACACAAAGACTGGGGATTGGTATCTGTATCAAGATTACACAGAGATCAGAGTATACGGGTGCGAGTTGGCACCGTATAAGTTGCCCAATTATCTGCCTGTCAAGATTTTTGCTTTGGAATACATAAGGCAAATTATAAATTCCGATGACATCCACTTTGTGTCATTAAAGAAAAAACAACAGCTTAGAATCAAGGGGCAGATTGGCTCCTTCATCTGCAACAATCGTGGTGTTGGGGAAGAAGCGGACAGGATGCTAAGGGAGATGAAGTTCTCCATGAGCTTCCCATGGCATTATGATCCTTGGGGGATCATCTCAAGGATGAGGGTCAAGAACAAAAACATTCCATATATTCATGAGCCCAGGCCTGAAATTGAAAGATTTGCAAATCAGACAGTGTGGGAGCCCAACACATTGGTAGAAGTACAACAATAGGATCCTCCGGCCACTGTGTCACAAATAGCCACGCCACAGGTCCCGAAGGAAAAAAGGCCTCGACAAGATTTATTTCTTCCTTTCACAGAGGTATCGTTCGAAGAGTTCCAGCTGCATACTAAGAGGCCTAAGACTTCGTCAGTCCTTGGCACAACCTGGGAAAAAGAAGCCCCGTCCACCACAGTGACCAAGTCTGTTATTCCACCCTTCGGTTTGAGCATCCATAAGGCCATAACCTCAGCAGTGACAGAGAAATCTACAGATCCTCCATTGACCACCCAGCCAGCCAAGGGGGGACCGAAGCTGAGTATTTTCGAGAAGTACGAGATGATCAAGAAAAAGAACCAGACCCTTACCAACAGTACTTGCGCTCATTTTTCGAAGCAGATGTTGACTGCGTAGCATAAGTTGCTATCTGCATTTGACACAGAAAAGGGAAGAATGCACATGGCCTTCCTCCAGGAACAGGTAACAGACCCCAAAGTGATCACTGATTATAAAAGGGCCACCTTCGAATTCCAGACGAAGGACGTACATCTGGCCGATCAAATGGATTTGCACAAGTAGACAGGGGAAATGGTTTTCTACACATTGGCACATGCTTCTATTGCTACTTCAAAATTACAGGTGTCCCTGAACAATGTTCAGACATAGCTCAAGATGGAGAAGATTTCATCCTTTGCAAAGGACAATAGGATCAAAACTTTGGAGGAGTTGGTACTCAAGATTGGTTATGATCCTTCGAACGTCAAAGGAGCGGAGGAAATGATAAAGAAGAAGAATGCTGACATAGCCTCGTTGAGAAAACAACTGAAACTCCCGCCCATAGAGGATTCACAGGCGAAGGATAGCAGAGAAAGAAGGAGAGAAAGATGAGATGCTAAGACTACTCATGGAGCAGAATGCACAGCTTAAAGAAATGGAAGCTGAGATGGAGAAGTTGTTAAAGGAGAAAGAGAAATTGAATCCAATGGAAGTCATTCCATTGAGTTCCATCCCAATTTCAGGAGCAAGCACAACATCAGTGACAGAAGTCCCATCCGCGACTCCATTGACATCACAGGAGAAGACAACCGACCTGGCTAAATCCATGGCAAAGATGAACCTGCAGGAGACAGAGATCAACAGGCTTAAAAAGGAAGTGGAGAGCCTTCAGGAACTCAAAACTTCCTTCCAGACCAGCCTCTCCAAGGAAAAGAAGGTGACAGAGAAGCTCAAGCAGGAGTTACAGCAGCTCTGGAAGCAGACAGTAGCAGGAAAAACTTTGGTTGAGGTTAAGAGAATGTATGGACAGACATCACTAAGTCCATAAACGAGATATGGCCCATGATCCAAATCATGTTTGAGAAAAATGAGTTGGTGCTGAGAAGCAAACAAGCCATTGAAAAGATCAGAGTAGAATTGGGAGACATGCCATCACAGGTAAACGAGATCATCAAGTTCCTCAATTCTAAGACCAGGGAAGAGCTGGAAGAACTGAATATTGAAGACAGAACATAGACCATCCTTGAGGTCAAAAGAGTTTTGACCAAGAGAGGATTAATGCTTCAGTGGGAAGAAAAGGTTCAGGCCATGGACCTGGAGGTACAAAAATTCTTCAGTAAGATCGAATCTCTCCAGAAGAAAGGTCTTCCGGGTCTGAAAGTAATCAATGATAAATTGATGACACTCCCAGACTACAAGAAGAGATTAGCCGAAGTGGCTAAGGACAGCTCAAAGTTTGCAGGCATTCAAGGGAGCATCACTGGAAAGGAATTCCTAGATGCCCTCCAGTGGGACATCAGTATCCAACACGAGATTCGATACATCTTCCTCACAAAGCCGACATTCGCCAAATACACAGAAATGGACAAAGTGTATAGAAGACTACTCAAAGTCAACGTGCCCAATCATCTTATATGGGAGGAGCTCTGTGATCTAATCAACTAGAAAATGAGTTGTCTCGGTCCAGTTAGTTTTCCAGTCAGATGAAGTTGTGCAGAAGCTTCATCAACGACCCACCCATAAATCAGCTTGCAGTTGCACCACATCACCAAGCAATTCCTAGATTTAGGAATTTTGTTAAGTTAGTTAGGCTAAGAATAGATTTAGCACGTCCTGGTCATTAATGACAGGATCTTTGTAATTTGAGTTATAAATACTTCACCTTTCGAGGTATTGAGGGTTGTTTATCTTCACACCCTGACGCTATCAGACTGTAATCTTTTTGAAGAGATCTTCCATTAATAAAAAGGAGGCACTTTCATAGGATTCTTGCGTGTATTCACTAGTGATGTTTTTCTCTCTAAGTTGAATGTTATTCTCGCTTTGTTATCATACTGATTTCTACATCTAATCTTTAAGAGTAACGAATGTTGCAAGATTTATCTCGTATACCCTGTTTCTAACTCGAAAGATTTTAGTGTTTATCTTTTGGTGCTTTCAATAAAGGAATTCTTAACTGCTTCTTTGTTGAAATTATCTTTCTCATCTTTTCTTCTGTTCGTCATTTAAGCTACTAAAAGATCCAATGGTTATATTATCTCACCCTGCGAAAGTTTTTCCTTTGCGTTTCTAGTTTGTATTTCATATTTTATTAAAACATAGACCCCATAGCCCAATGGATGTGTAGACTGTCTCAACCAATTCGAAAAAACACTTTGACAACGAAAACTGACTTATTTCTTTACCTAGCCTAATATTTGAAATTTGAAACATAGCTAAATCTAATAGAGAGATCCCTCTCTGAAGTTGGGACGGCTAGATCCCAGCTTCAAAAGTGGTTGGATAAAGTTACCTTAGTAGATTTCTTCTGCTGTCAACCTCTAGGAAATTTACCAAGTGCTAACATAGTGGCGACCATACTAGGGAACAGAACATAAAAATTTATAATTTCACGTTTTCTTTCCCCTAAAAAGAACGTTTTGTTCCTGGAATATTGCAAATTTGAGAAGAAAGTAATGTTTAGAGGTTTATCAAACTTTGTACATATTATTTTCAGACTCACAAACCTAAAAAGTATATATATAAAAAGTCAAAAAGAAATCTGGCTCCTAAGAAAGTTTATACTCGATCTCGTCCAGACCCAGAACCTGCAATAGTGAAAGATAACCCAGAACAGTTACTCAGGAAAAAGACCTTAGCTGAAGGCTCAGTGAGTCATATTCCCCTTCATAAGTCCCTTTCCTTTTCAGGGAAACCCATTACCCTGCAAAACCTTGACCTTGACACATTTTCCCAACATAGCCTGGTTAGAACCCAGTCCGATAGTTTTGTGACTGGAATCATTTTCGACCCAACCATTTTTCAACCCCGAACCCCTGAAGTTTTGTCTCCCACTGCGAAACCAAAAATCACTCCCTCCATGCTATCCAGTCCCTCCTCGTCCTCGTCTTCAATCGCTACCCCGCCGATAATCCAGGTTGTCATCCCACCTCCTCCATTCATCATGGCAGCTCGATATGCTCCCCTAGTGTTGACTCCACCTCTTCATTCCATGCCCCAGGACTACCAAACAAGACTTCCACAGTTTGATGCGACTGGACCTTTGAGCGCACAACAACACGTCGATAAAATGAATGATTATTTTGATCTACATGAAGTAGATGAGGCTGACGTTCAAATGAGATTGTTTGCCCAAAGTTTGACAGGTGACGTTAAAAAGTGGTACAAAGGTTTACGCGCTGCCTCCGTCCTTGACCTTACCGCATTCCAAAGGAGTTTTCTAGACAAATGGGAGGTAAAGAAAAACCCTCTCCAAATATTGTCAGAATACGAAAGTATTAAAAGAAATCAAGGTGAGACAGTGTAAGATTACTGCACTCGTTTTAATAACCTGTACAACGCAATCCCAGCTGAAATCAAACCTCCACAAGGTTTGGCCTTGATAAAATTCCCTGATGGCTTTGATGATGACATGTCATACAAACTAAGGGAAATAAATTCTACCACCCTGGAAGACATGTCGAAGAGTGATATAAGTGTGGAGGCCAATTTGTTGGCAAAAAGGGCACGTCAGAGGTCAGAGAGGAGAGTCACAATTAAAGAATAACCTTCTAAATCAATCTCAGATTCCAAATTGGATTCTTTGGCCAGAGCAATGGAAAGAATGATGGAAAGACTTACTGTGTCAGACAGGAATCCTCCAAGAGAAAACCCACCAGCTCCTCAGGTTAGGAATCCAAACTTCAGGAGAAACCCTCCTCAAATCAGACAGAGAGATCCTAGAGATCAAAGAGAGCAGAGAGGTCTGGATCAACAGATCATACCTCCTCTGCAAGAAAATTATGATGATGAAGGGGAGGAAGTGATTGAGGAATTGGAGGATACCCACATAAAGCTCATGGGCATTCATGATAACAAAGCTATTTTCCTTACCCAAGAAGAGCAAGAAATTTTCCTTCTCAATCAAACGAAGGTAAGTTAAGAACCCAAAGATGCAGAACAACAGGCATTCAAAAATTCCATTTTGGAGGTACATCGGCAGTATAACCTGCGGAGTAAAAAGATAGAGGGGAGTTCCCCAAAAAAGACGATTGAAACGAAGAAGGTGACTAAAACCAGGAAGACCTCTGAGCCATCTTCCAAGAAGATTCCTGAGAAGAGTACTTCTGAAGCTCCTGCGAAGAAAAACCTTACTATTCTAAAAAGATCGTCACAACCCGAGGTTTCACCTGTTGACCCACCAAGTACTTCTGGCCAGAAGATCATGGTGGAAAAACCAGAATTGATGAGCCAAGGCAGAGCTCCTACACCCTTTAGCCTTGAGGGGGAATTAGCCAAAGTAAAAATTCCCATCCCACTTTCAGAGTTAATGAACAAAGATGTTTATCGTTCACATGTGATCAAAGCACTGACCATTGAACCTAACATAGGCACGAAGGCCTTAACCATCGGATCAACCAATCATTCAGATACTGTGAACCTTATTGACGATCAACCCAAACTTCTGTTGAGACCTGAAGTAGATGGTCGAGATGATACTGGTGATGTCGCTCCTTTTTACATTAGTCTAAATATACATGACCTGATCTTGCATAACGCTATGCTTGATTCGGGTGCTTCCCACAATTTGATGCCCAAAGCAGTAATGGAGAAACTGGGACTGGAGGTCACCAGACCTTACAAGGATTTACACTCTTTCGACTCCAATAAAGTCAGATGTATTGGTTTGATCAAGGACCTATGCATCACCTTGGTTCAAATTCCTATGAAGATCATGGTAATGGATGTGGTAGTTGCAGACATCCCTCCGAAGTATGGAATGTTGCTATCCTAGTCTTGGGGGGCTAAGTTGAGAGGAACCCTATAGCTAGATATGTCTTATGCCACTATCCTAGTTTTCGGGCAACAAAGAAGGTTATACAGAGAAACGTTGATGAAATACATGGTTAGTAGCAAAGAAAAACCGCACAACTATCCCCTCTACTCTGCGCATTCCGACTTGGATTCTTTTATCTTGTACAACGATGGTGACACAGGAGAACAAGATACTCAGCTGGCAGAAGATACATCTAGTCAAGATGAAGGCCAAGAAGCCATTGAGGTAGCAAGGATGAAAAACGTGATAACTGAAGAGATACCGGCATATTTATGGAGCATGGATTTTGATGGAGCAGTGAGAAAAGAAGGGGCTGAAGCAGGAGTCTGGATGCATAATCACAAAAACAGGTATTCAGAAAACCATTCTTACAAGTTAAATTTCCAATGCACTAACAACATTGCCGAGTATGAAGCCTTGATGCTCAGTCTGAAGCTTTTGAAAAGAGTTGGGGCTAAACATATTATGGTAAGAGGTGACTCTGAGTTGATA
Organism: Picea sitchensis; assembly: GCA_010110895.2. Lineage (NCBI taxonomy): Eukaryota > Viridiplantae > Streptophyta > Pinopsida > Pinales > Pinaceae > Picea > Picea sitchensis. Next base: position 11,310 of record SNQJ01S0265444.1, read on the forward strand.
ATCAAGCAAATCAAAGGTGATTACACTGCCAAACACCCATGTCTTAGATCTTATAGGAATGTTGTTCTTGATGCCCTTAGATGTTTCACTGAAGTTGACTTGCAGGTAATGTCGAGGGGGCAAAACATTTTGGCGGACGGATTGGCCACGTCAGCGGCCACATGTAAGATTCCTTTCGGCCCGACTCACCCATACATTGTTGAGGTGAAATGCAGACCAACCGTTCCAGACAATATCAGGTACTGGCAAGTGTTTGGTAATGATGATCAAATCGAAGACTTTTTGCAGTGTAAAAACGATTTTGAATGTACAAATATAGATTTAGAGAACGAAGATGAAAATGTAAATAGATCTGATTTTGAGATTGATAGTGTAAATAGCATAGATTCAGGAGAATTAGGCGATGACGAAATGGATGCCGATGTTTTAAATTTGGAAAGCAACATTTTTCCTAGGGGTCTAGTTCCTATAGAGGACTTGTTTGATTTTAACGATGTAGCCAAAAAACCCAAAATTGAAGCACATGGACAAGTGGTAGAAGACTGTAATATAGGGACTGAAGAGAAACCCAGGATAGTCAAACTGTCTAAATCATTACCTCCAGAGAAAAAACTCAAATACATTGAGCTGTTCAAAGAATATTCAGATGTCTTTGCCTGGGGTTATGAGGATTTGA
>SNQJ01S0265445.1:0-11985 GCA_010110895.2 Picea sitchensis
CCTCGAAAATTGATTCTTCATTAAAAACAAGATTGAAATCATCCTTTAAAATATTACCCTCGAATTGTGCTTTGAAATCATATTGCATAGTGTAAGAGACCCTAAGATCAACATGTGGGTTCTCTATTACTGAAATTATTCCCTCATGACTGGAGGTGGATTAATTCTCATTGTGTAAATATAAATTAGAGTACCGAAAAATAACTTCTTGCAGGTTATAAACCATTGCATTCTCTAGATTGTTTTCGTCTAATATATTTCATAGATTAATGCCTCTCTAATTATTAGTTTCAACGAGAGGATTTTTATTTTTTATTTTGATGATTTTTCCTCCCTTAACGATAATTGTATTGGGTTGTTGTGACAGGCACTACAACCATCCATTTTTCGTTTGATCTTGTTTCTCTCCCTAAAAATGGAGTCCCTTATCTTTTGAGCCTAATAGAAAGCCTCATAAGTCTCCTTCCCCATCTCAAGATTCTTTTGATAACTCATGTTTCACTTGAAAAAATACAAAATTCATAAAAACTTAATGCTACAATCCAATCTTGAAATCTTCAGAGTTACTTCAAACTCCTCCGAGTAGTTCAGAGGAGTTCTTGTCCTTTGCTCTGATACACAACGATATCACAAGAATTGGGAGAAACTCCTCCGATCATATCAAAGAAGTTACTTCTAACTCCTCTGATATGTTTGAAGGAGTTAATTTCAACTCTTTTGAACACATCGCATAGTTACTATCTCAACTTCCAAACTGATCGAAGAACTTTCTCTTAACTCCTTCGATCAAACCGACCTCAACCACCGCATTTAATGCCATAAACGGTCATTTGGCAATATAAACAGAACAATGTTAAGCTTAGTGTTATCCGACCAATTGCTAGTGAGAAAGGAAACCTGAGGTTAAACACGCTAAGCTCAACTCTGTTTGAACCTCTCACCTATCCATACCCACCACGTGGTAGTAGGGTCCAAGTAAGAGCATCTCACTTCTCTTCTATTCTAAGGTTAGGGATAGGTCTTTGTCATTGTTAGTTTTTTTTTCCTTGTCCCTTACTCCCTTTCCCTAGATAGATAATATTATTCCCTGCTTCTTGTCACTTTTCTCTTGACCACTTTCCCCTTCACCAACCTTACAACCTATTCCTTCCCACAAAATGAATGGCCGGTCGACCCCTTTTTCTTCATCACGACGGAATTTCTTTGCACCTTTTCCATTAATCCTTGCAAGCCATGAAGCTTACCCTGAGCATGAAGGCTGTGATCCAAAGGGTTCTGGGGTTTCCTCACACTCCTCTAAGCTAGTCGTGGTTTTTTCCTGGATTTCTCTCCTTTGTTTGCGAAAATCCCTAACTCTAAACATAGACTTTCAAAGTAACTCTCTGAGCACATTGGAGAAATTACTACTAACTTCTCCGATGTGCTCAGAAGAGTTAAAACTATTTCCTCCGCACATTTCAGAACCTATGGAAACAACGAGTTAATTTCAACTCCTCCGATATGATCAGAGGAGTTTCTTTTAAGTGCTTCAAACTCCTCGATAATATGACAGTTCCTTCCGATCACATATCATAAAAGTTGGAAATAAATCTTTCGATCTCATCGGAGGAGTTGTTACTAACTCCTCTGATGTGATCAAAGCAGTTGTTACTAACTCCTCCGATATGTATCGGAGAATTTGTTTTCTTGAGCTTTGATTTCACCTTTCTAAGATGGTACCCAAGCGTTTCACCCTAAAATCTCATTGGAGAATTTGAACATTATCTACTATTAACCTGATGTCTGTAGGAAGCAACTTGCCATGTCTTGATAATTTCAGTAACTCTTATAATTGCCCAATCATTTAGCTGCATTTCAAATAACATGCGCTAAAATTATCCTTTTTGTAGGCTCAAACACATCACCATGAAAGAAGATGATGGAGAAATCAACATGGGCTGAGCCATATAGTAGCTCCCAATAAACAATAGAGGTAGAAATTGTCGGTACCATATATGATGATACATCAAGACTTTTAGATAAGGATTGAAAGACCTTAAAATGGGGAGAAGTATATTATATGTTCAAGAAGTAAAACTTCTCTGTGGAGGCCGAAGAGCCAGATGAGCTCCAGGCGTTTAGGAACATTAAAAAGTCAGGAATTTCCAGGGTGGCAACACATCCAATGGTTTTCCCCTGTGCAAGCGCCATTTCGTGGATTTTGAAGAACATAGACATAAATAGTCGATATGTCTGTAATGCAAGAAAAGAGCCTATAGATTTATTCAAGCCCGATGATTTTTGGCTAAGTGTTATCATATTGAAGATGGGAACAAAAGACTATATGGTTAACTCCTCAACGAGTTGGACCTGACACCAAAATATTTATTCCCTGCATGGTACAAATCAGATAAGAGGTTCAAGTATCGGCCCAAGAGTCGGTACCCCACGACCAATTTAAGGAGGCCCTACCAGTATATGGTGCCCATGTTGTGCAGGTTATACGGGGAACCAGATGCAACTCATTTCCCCCTATCATACATGCCCCTAATTTATTTATGTGCAGATGTGGGGGTCTTATTCAACTGGACAGACATATTATTCTAAAATATCAAAGCTTCCATCTCTGAAGTTACACAAGCAAAACCAGGAAACTTTCCCAGTTTCCATATGTCCTCATATATCCTAGGCATAATGTGTGTTTCCCACAGGTACCCAAACATGGGGTGGGGTTGGTTTCCCGCCGACGCCGCAATCCACATCTACTGCAAAGTGCTTTGGGAGCAAAAATATCGAAAAAAATATCAATGAATCTGCGAGCACTTCCTTTCCCCATTGTATAAATTTATCTTTTTCACCTCCCCACCTTGTATGACAAACAAGCCATAACAATCATAAGAAGGATTGGGGACTGGTACTTGATGGAGCAAGGTACCTATATAAGAATATATGGTGCGATGAAACCACCCCACTTACTCCCTCGGTTTGATCCTGACAAAATTGTGCTTCGGGAAGTGGCGTATCAAACTATCATACATAGGGTCGGAGGAATGCTATACATATCAAACAAAGTGATTTGGCCTCTACTACCTCTATACATTGGCAACTATTTCTTTAAGAACACCAAGCAAGCTCAAACATAAGTGGACATATTACTTTCCTACAACTTTGGAGAGGAAAGATTAAGGAGGCACGACCCTAAGAACATTACCAAAGAGAACTTCAATAGTATGACACTCTTGTATGAATACACCACTGAGTTCTCGAAAGAAGAGGAGGTGCATCAAAACGACATAACTTACAACAAAGTCATTTTCAACAGGTGGGGCCTGCCAAAACGAAGGATCGCAGACAAAGAAGATGCAAGAGAGGTGTCGAGAAAAGAGGCAGAATGAGATGAAGTTGAGAGATACTCTCCCATATCTGTCTCAACTCATTGAGATTCCGCTGAAGAGGAGGAAGGAGCACGGGCAGATAAAAATAGAAGAGACAAAGAGAAGGTGTTGAAAAGGAGGAATGACGCTAAAAAGAAACAAAAAATATAAGTCAACAAAGCAAAGGCCATAGCGGAAAATGAAGCAAAAGATAAAGCTGAAGCCAAAGCAAAAGATGTTACAGAAAAATAAAAGGAGCTGGCAGAAGAAACAAGAGTAGTAGCGGAATTAGTAGAGAAGGCGAAAAAAGAAGCAATGGATAAAGCTGTCGAAGAGGAAATACAGAGGAAGAATACATAAAACAGAGAGGGTGACACAAACTCGATGGACTTGGATATCCTTGGAATGTCTACCGCATGTACAGGAGCATAAAAAACAAGTAGTGGTTTAGGCCACGGGCTCTGGGATCCTTTTCGATCAGCTTAAGTATTGGATCTGAGAAGTTTCACATACGATAGTAAAACCGGTACAATTGTGCAATAAAGAGTGAAAAATGTGCCAACAACAAAAGGAGACTCTTTGTAAGTGGTTACTCAAGTCCCTGTCACATGATATGTTAGAGAAGACCCTGTGGCAACAACTAGGGCAGGTTCTGCATTTATGGATGCAATTGTAGACAATATACAGAGGCTATGCCAACATAATGAAGAGAAGGAGGTGAAGATCAAGGAGCTATAAGAAAGGCTTCAGTAAGTAAATATTGATGAAAGAAGTCTCCTCAACTTTAAGGCTAGTGTGGAAAAATTGAGGAATGATCTGGAAGGTGCCATCATTTACATTTATGCCAATATACACCTCTTCCAAAATGCAGCTGCAATAGTTATTGACCAAAAAAACCAGATACAAATGCAGCTGACACAATACAACACCATCCATGAAGGCATAACCGACATTGATACCGGAATAACGGAGAATCCCGATGCACCTCCTGAGCTGTATAGACCCTCAAAATCAACTAGAAATATAGATTTGTATGCATTAGATCATTTCTAGCAGGTAGGGAAGAGGGAAGATAAAGAAGTAACCAAGGCGATGGAAATATGTTCAAGGTCTCATAAAGTTTTCCAAGGACTGATAAGGAATGGCTATCTCCCAAGATTAGATGAACTTGGGAAAAATTTGGTCACATAAGAATTGGTGAATGCAGTCCAAGGAAACACTAGTCGAAGGAGACGTATGGTGGAAGCAACAACCTTTGTCTCCACTGATCTCATTTACCAACATCTACTACAACTAGTAAAGCTTCACACTATGATACATACTTTCATGACAACACTAGAGAAAGATATGAGCTCCCTTGATGAAAACATCACCATGAATGAATCAACAATAGAACAACTATGATACAAGAGGATTGAGTCACAATATAACTAGTTGGAAGTTTGGCCAACTTATCTCCAAAGCAAAAGTTCATAGGGAAATGACAAACCGACTGTTTTTCTCTTGTCCTTTTCCTAACCACTTCAAATTTCGTCCTTTCTACCACTTGTCATTAGAATAGAGAAGATGAACAATTTTGTAACCACCTCTTCAAGAACAAGGGGAAAGGACACATAAGAGTTACTAGATTTTGGTATAAAATAGAGTAGAAACTCATTAGAAAGGACTTTTGGATTTTCAAGCATTTTATAGACCCAATAATGTTTTTGAGAACTTATACACTGTTAATGAATATTGAGAAGCCCTCAGGGCCAACATATTATAGAAGGAATTCTTTGTAGAAATTGATCAGAGATTTGAACTACTCCAAGTGAAGATAATTGTTGTTTCTATGGATTGTAAGAATGTTTGTTTGTTGTAGACTAATTCTTATGCAATCTATGCCATTCTACAGTTATTGATATTTCTTTGAATATTTAAATTCCTTGAGATTTGTGGGTTATTACAATATACATTATTATGATCTAGATTAATCTAATTATATACATATGTATGCATTTGTCTCCAATCTTCCGCTTTTGTTACATCTATCTGTATAAAAGTTGTGTAAGGTTTTGGTTGCATAATAACTCACTGGTTACTCTAGTGTGCTCCTAGCTAGGATAAGTTTGCATAGATTAGTAGTATATTAGTTGTCTCAACGTACATGGTCTTCATATACATATCTGCATTGCATCCACCCACTTCATTGGTACACTGGACTGTAACCGGTACTTAAACCAAAAGACCACAATAAATGGAAGTCAGGCGAAATTCTAGATGGGACCCCTAATCCAAACAATGTATAGTCTAATTGGTGCTGTAGACCAGGGATTACCCCTTGCTGTTGTTGAGTGGAGTTGAACCCACCAACATAGGTCTATCTCAAAAATTAGTGAGGGTGACATATCAGGTAGGAAGTACTCGTGACATTGTACACTTTTCTCATTGCCTGAGGGTAGCTCATCTTTTTTAGGATAGACAGAAAGTATCAAAACTAGTTAAGGACTTGTTGGTCAGATGCTCTATCATTTTTAGGAAACCTATAGTAGATTTGCATAACCCTTTGAAGGAAATCATACATAGATTCATTTATGTTCCTACAGATTCCTTCAACTTCACTACAAAGTTGTTCATAGTCATAATTTTCATGAGCAATGATAAAGACTTCCATGAATTGTCTCCAACTATGAATCGATTTGGTCGGTAATGTCCTATACCAAGCCTTGATTCATCCTTCCAATGTAAGGGTAAACAATCGACATATTTCATTGTCTCAAACAATTTTAAGATTATGACGTGTAATGTTAATTGATTAATATGATTGATTGTGGAGACTTTCCCTTCACCATTGAGCTTCAAATTTGACAAGAGATCAAATTTCTTTTTTAGGATACAACCTAATGGTATAAGAAGACTCAAAGGGCGATTCCATACATAAACATGGAGAGGAACCATGGGCTAGTTGAAACAATTTCTCGAAATGGCTCCACGTGGACAAGCTTGTCGTTTGGCCCTCCTTTTAGTACCAATTGTATTGATAGGTCAAAATGACCTTGGTCAAGAGAAGGGGTTATCCTCGATGAAAAGTACCAATTAGACTCTTCATCTTTTTGAATAGGGAACCCATCATGATTCTAGCTCGACAACCATTACTAGTTTTTTGGATTTACTGATTGCGGTTTGTTATTGCACAATCTATAGTTTGGGAAAAGCCCAACCCAAACCGCAAAGGTGTGACAACTATGGGAGTATTTACCCACTGTCACCTTAGATAAACACTACCCTCACTTTAGTGATGATAGGATCACCAAAAATGGGGAATCTTGGGTGACCCTAGAGGAAAATGAGATGGAAAGTGAAAGGATATGAAAGGTGCCCCTATAGGTCAATGCCAACTATGGAAGGGAGGCTTGAGAAAGAATCTTGGGAGAAGGTGATTGGTTTCCTAGGAAGTGTACTTGCAAAATAATGTTAGTCCTGCCCAGAACAAGACAATATATAGTAGATGGAGCCTCAAAACCGAAGGGGATTGAACAAGAGACTTTGTTGTCCCAAATTGCAGTAGTATGGAAATATATATATCAACAATAAATGATAATAAGCGCTACAAATTATACCATCAAAATCAAGTGCAAGATATTGGAAACAAAGCTAGCAATGAATATATAATTTTGGAATGATTAAAACAAGACTTTGATAGCAATTAGAGGGCTATTAGTTAGTGTTATCAACAAGATTTGTAACAGCCTTATGGCTGTAGCAAATAATTGCTACAACAACAAATTCTAGCCACTAGAATCAACCAGTAAACCACCTAAAAGATAGCCAATAACTAGTAGATTAATTATGGCAACTTGCAAGTGAATTTTACTGGTAGAAAATTGTGTAAGCAATGAAAGGAAGATGAGTTTGTTGCAACCCTGTTGGCTATAGCATTAATTTTGTAACAACAATGATATCACTTGGCCAATCAAGATGCCCCTAGGGCACAAGAAAGCTTATAACATGTAGAATTAAATCCAATTTGAAAATTGCAATATCTTAATAAATCACATATACCGATGCATGAATATTCAATCTCTAATGCAAGTAGATTAGTACCTTATCTATTGGGTTATGAAGTCTCTGGTATATGAGATAGGGCTTGTTACTTCTATATGGGTGTAAGCCTCATTACTCCCTAGTGCAAAAAATTATTAGCAAGGTAAATATACAAGGGTGTAAGCCCTTTTACTCTTGTAGAAACCTTTGCAAAACAACTTCTTTCAATGACAATTAAGATGGCTCTTGATAGAGGGTGTATTCCCTTTAACTCCTCCAAGGGTTTAGCAGAAATAACCTTAAAACCAAGAAGAAACAACACAATTGCATAAATTCCTTAACTAGTTTAAGAGATAGGATGAAAAACCCTTCTTTAAAGAATATTCCACCACATTACCAAAAAACAAGCACCCAAGAGATAACACCTAGCCTTTTCCCCCATAGACAAGTAAAAGCATCCACGATTGCACCAAGGAGAGATAGAACGATTTTCCCAAGTAGGGCAAAAATTTCAGCCAAGAGAGTATGTAATTCTCAAAACCATGATAATAAAATGAGAGTGAGATGACCTTTATTTATACAAGGTCATCTAACCCTAAGTTGTCCACTTTACAACTCAATTACAAAATAGAAAGAGGGCTGACCCTCTAATTTGTATTTACATTTTACAAAAGAGAAATACCATTAAAATAAAATCCCCTAAGGGGTCACGTCATCACCTAAAGGGTCAGGCCTCCAAGAGAGACGTTGAGCCTCTAGGTGAAAGTCGTTGGGCCTCCAAAGGCCATGTGTCACCTTGTCATGTGATAGAGTGATCAACAATGCATCTCTCTCCATAAAACCACATCACATCACCATCATCATCACCAAACCCATAATAACCCCATCAAGAAAGGTAATGTCAAGGGATAGGATATGATGTCCTAGGCTTCCCAAGTCCAACGCTTAGGTGCAAGGGGCCATGATTTGATCATCTCATGCTGTCTAAGTGCCTCCAAAGGCAATGTTCATCTTCCCAAGTGTGCAATGAATGGGGGAACATCATCCGACCTGTTGGATTCAAGCCCCTATGGAGGTCCAAGTGACCTTTTTTCTCCATGGAAAAGATTTCACCGAGAAAGGTCCCACAAAGACAAACAAGTATGCCCTCAAAGGGTCCACAAGTGCATCAAACCCACTTTCACGTGCATCAAACCCACTGTTTTAAAAATAAACAAATGGTCAAAGACCTTATACCAATTGCCAAATCTAAGTATGGGAGTGTTGTTATGGTTCCGAATTGGGTAGACCATTCCCTAAGTCTAGGAGTGTTTCCCAAGAGGACCCTCTCTAAGTCATGTAAAATAGTATGAGGTGGATGGGGGTGTAACTTTTGGGCATGGGGTTTCTTGACATACAAGGGCTCATATTGTCTCATTTATGGGTGCCTTTGTAGAGGGTGTGTTGCATCCTTGTTTGCAATGCAACCTTTCGCCAATCCCCTTATTTGCCATTAATTGATTAAGGTCCAAAGCATTGAGTGCTATGTGCAATGGAAAGTATGGAGCACTGCAATGCCACTTGAAGCTAGGAACACATAGAGTGTCATGTGCAAGGAAAGTAAAAGACACCCCAAAATGCATTCCCTCAACAAGCGGGACATTTTTTTAATTATATGTTTTATTTTACAGATCCTTGAATTTTGTGGAGAAGCATTTCATTGCTCTCAAGACCTTAGGCGAGCATCTAGAGGATATTGTATGGATTTTATCTTTTGTTAGCTACAAGCCCTTTGGGCCTTTAGCCCCTTCTTCCCATGAAATGAGGTACAAACCCTTCTTGGGTCAATATGTTCGAAGACCCAAAAGATGAGGAAACGAAAGGGAAGAAGTGTGGAAAGTGATAAGTATGTGTGAGAATGGTACGATGACCCTTTAAGGAGACCCCCTAGTAGCATCTCTTTTCCCGAGGGCGACCTACTTACTAGGACAACATGTCAACCGCCAAGGTGAAATGAGGCAAACAACATAATTTCCAAGCAAATGTTTTCAAAATCAAGAAAGGACCCTTTGCAACATGTTCAAATGCTTCAATTATTAACATGACACTTACGATGAGACCAGACTTGTTACCTCATGAAGCAAGACCTGTTGTCCTTTCTGGGCAGAGCTAGTGTGGTGGACACTGCTGCTATTGATCAGTGGTGATGTGTGATAAGAGGAGGGGCTCTGTCCGCTCATTCAACTCTTGGCACTCCATGTATGGAACTTGCAGGCATCGAGACACAATCTCTTTATTTACCACTAGAAATGGGGGGTAACATGGCCCAATCCACCTTTGATGGTTTTCTGAAATAAATAATGAAATGCAACTAATATAAGATGAATGTGCATGCATCTAGACATGAATAATGGTGACTAGAAATCAAATATAGAACCACACATGCTCCTATCAATGACCCATGAATTAGTTCATTGAGAATAAAGATAAGAATATGAGTAATTGATTGCAAACCTAGAACAATCTAGCATTAAACAACCATCTACAGTCCTATTCTCATAGATTGAGACAAACCTTTTTAGAGAAAAGAAATAAGAATGCGACAACTATACATAAGAATGTCTACATTGTGAGATACATTCGTACACAACTACAATGTTGAATGTCTACATTGTGAGATACATTCGTAGACAACTACAATGTTGAACAAAAATAATAGAATAGTCCAAAGCAGATACACACAGGAATCATAGTTCTCCAGAAAATGGCTTGGGCATAAGTGGCTTCTCCTCATTAAAAGTTCTAGCAATAGTACATGAAATCTTCAAGAGGAGAAACCCCCTTACTATTTAGAATTCCTAGCATTTATAATTGTTTATAAAATAATTGCCCTTTCTTGGCCTGGTGGCCAAGCGACAATTTCAGTTTCATTCAAGATATTGCCCCTCTCATTTCTTGGCCTTCCAAATTACATATTCATCCCTTTTCTCCAAGAGGTCTTCATTATATTTAATTTTACATTAATTTGATTCCATCTCATTCCCCTTTTCATCATTAAATACATGTTTGCGGAGTCCAAATGAATAACAAGAAAATAATTAGTTTTCTTGGAGTAGTGATGAGTGTAACTCCTTTGCCTTAGGTTTACTGATGGACACATGTAACTTTTGCATGCTCGCAGGCTCAAGATTTTCTATATAGATTTTCATCACTTATCATTTTGGCTCCACACTTGATCGTTGTTCACGCATTGGTACTTCATCCTTTTGTTCTTGTTACATCTACGCCCATTGAAATGCACTTTTCTTTCATCATTGCATGATGATTATGACTCTATAGATAATATTTTCAAAACCACCACTGTATATTGGTGGTTCCTTCTTACCATGATGTTTAACATCCATGTTTCCATTATTCACTCTCACATACATAATGTCTTTAGATAAAAATGTATATATATATATATTTTTAATGTCAGTACTTAGATGTCATCACCGCAAGATATGTAAGTTGCAAATATACAAACTTCAAATCATATTTTAGAAAACAATGCATTTAACATAAGGAATTCAATTGGGAACTCAATAAAGAGTTTGAGTTTACTTTTCTGAGTTCAATCTCCTTTCACGATTTATGACATTAGTCATTAAATAATGGTTTTATGGACACATTGATTGAAATAATTTCTTAAAACTTATAATAATAAAATTGTGGAGCTCAACAAAACCTTACAATGGTATAAAAAACACACAAAACAAAATCTGAAATAAAAAATTATAGTAAAAATACCAAAAATAAAATGTGTTTGTCTTATTTACTATTTTATTTACTATTTTACATCCCTAATGGTATAAAAAAAAACGCACAAAACAAAATCTGAAATAAAAAATTATAGTGAAAATACCAAAAATAAAATGTGTTTGTCTACTATTTTACACCCCTTTTGAGATTGATATGTCCTCTGTCACGTCCATTTTAAAAATTCTGGTATAAATTCTTTTAAATAACTTTTTGTATATGTAAAGCCTTTAACTTTATCTTGTATAAAGCCTCTTAAGTTTTTTTTCCCAATGTAAAGCTTTAAAAAAAAAAGAATTTGTCTTAATGCGTATGCGCCCTTTTAAAAACCTTGTCTTAATTTACATCATATATATATATATTTTTCCTTAATATGTCTTTTCTTGAAACTTTAACTTACGCGTCCCTTCCCCTTCATGCATGAAATTTTCATGAAATTTTCGAGAGAGACCTTTGTCCTTTCTATATCGTATCCGATTTTCGAGAGAGACCTTTGTCCTTTCTATATCGCGTCCAAAAAGACTTTCGGTGAGACATTTTTTTTAAACTTAGGCAAGCTTTGTATATTGCACCAAAAAATAATTTTGATGCGACAAGCTTTTTAAATTTTGGGAAACCTTATATATCGTACTAATTTTTTTTGAGTGCTACATGTTTAAATTTTGGAAAACCTTGGTTTTTTTTTGAGTGCTACATGTTTGGAAACCTTGGGTATTGCTCCATTTTTTTTTTCCGAGTGTGAAATGTTGCTCCCTTTACAAAATCATGTGATGTGAAACTCCAAAATGTGTAAGTCTCTGTCTTATGCACACACGTTTAAAGCCTTTGGAGT
>SNQJ01S0265447.1:0-11925 GCA_010110895.2 Picea sitchensis
TTTTCTCTCTTTTTTCTTCACATCATTTTTATTTAAAGATTGAATTGAAATTATATCGATTATATGTAATCTTCACTTACATATTTAATAGACATTTTATTTTTGTCACATTAAAAAATAATCCTCAATTTTATCTTTTTTCCTTTTTGTTTTTAACCTCAAGCCATTCCATTGGAGAATGTTTCATAGGAACAATTTGTAAATAATCCAGGTGGATATCGGTGGCCACCCACCTATTCCACTGGCTCGAAAAAAAAAATTACCTTGGCAAGTTTTCTACAGTTTTTCGGGTTCCAAACTTCTAGGGCCGTTTTGAGGCCATAAATGATGTTTTTTTAGGGGATTTGGGGCCCAAGATACTGTCTTAGGAACTAGTGTAGGCCAATTGAAAATATTTCTTCTTAGTTAGACCTTTCCAACGGTGTATCGAGCACCCCAAACATAGATCGTATGAAAAAGTTACGCCCTCGGGAAGTTGACATATCAACTACCCCCATCGGGGCCCACAAACCTTTTGGCTTTTCATCTTCCAGGGTTAGGGTTTTGTATTTTAGTTATGTTAAAAGGGCCTTTGGAGCCTCATTGTAATATCATATTCTTGCGAATGCGAGTATCAGACACATCTCTTCTCAGAGATAAGCTGTCACCATTCTAGCGAGTCTTTCAATCTGTATTTTTACAGTCTTTGTACATTTTCGTTTATTAATAGAAAACTGTGTATTATTGTACCTTTTTGTTTATGGTTGCATCTCTTATACATTTCTATTATATTATTGGATATCCAAGATATCTCTGTACATTTATTTATTATATCTTCACTCTCATTTCGTGTCGAAAATAATCTGGATCAGTAAATAAGAATTTAGATTTCCAAGATTTGTAAGGAGTACTTGTAATACCCCAGTTTTGAGCCCTGTATTAAATAATATATTATGTTAATTTATGAAAGTTAGGAGTGCCCAAACAATTAAAAGAGTCCACTGTCCCTAGGAATGTAATGTTTTGATCATTATTAATAATAAATACATCATTGGCTACTAGAAGGACAAGGAAAAGAGTTATAGGGGGATATGATTCCAAAAGGGAGGGAGCTTGAGGGGTAAGTATTTATTTTATATTTTATTTACCCATAATTATTTTAATGGAGAAGAGTGGTTACATGAGCTTCTTGGGGAAGGCCACGTGGTTGTTGATTTGCCAGTAAATATATAAACCCATCTTGTGGGTTGTTTGGGGGCTCTTCTTCACTCACTCACTCATTGTTCATTGTTCACACCTTTCATTTTGTTCTCTCTCCATTCATTCTTCCACTCACTCATCATTCCTCATTCGTGTTTTTGGCTTGGGAAAGAAAAATGAATTGTTGGAGAGGAGCCATAGTTTTTTTGGTTGTAATGACTGTTGGTGTATTCCATCCATGAATTAATGCCTGCATGTCTGAGATGCATTGGCATGCGTTAAGTTTTTCCACAACTACGAATCATGAGAGTCCCAGCATGGACATTCTTGACCAGATGCACTGGAGCCCTGGAAGGAGGTAGACAACCTGAGGGACTGTGTGGAAAATAAGGGGGTCCATTCTCTTGGGTTGTGCAGGCTAGGTAGAAGAGAGTTGGTGTACTTTGGGTTGTTATGTGTGCTCAAAATACTATGAGATATTGAGTGTTGACTAGTTTCGGAAGCTGAGTGACACTCTGAAACCATCCTTGTGGATTCATAGCCCTGGCTCAGGGGAGACATTGTTGTTAAGACTTGGAACAACAATGTATACGGTTGGGTAGAACGCCCTTGGTTTACATCCAGTTGGTGACTTGTTTCATTAAAGATAAGTGCTCTCTGTCATGATTTTATTTACCTATGTATTTATTATGTTGTGTATTTATTTATCTATGAAATTCATATCTATAATATGCATGATTTTTGGTTATTGTTGTGCATGACATATGTCTCATTTGTTTATGTTGTAGCATGAATTAATTATTGGAGGTTTAATTAATTATTACACGGAAAATTAAAGTGGGAGTCAACAAAAGATAACATGTTGCATGTGAGTTGCATGAATAATTAATTATTGGAGAGATAATTAATTATTACAGGGAAAAGCAAAGTGGAGTAAACATAAGATAATGGGTTGCATGTGAGTTGCATTAATTAATTATTGTAGGAATAATTAATTATTACATGGAAAAGAAAAGTGGAGTAAGCAAAAGATAACCGGTTGCATGTGAGTTTCATGTGAGTTCCATGCCATCATGAGTTTCATGTCATTAAGAAATTTATCTTATATAACACAGAGAATATTCCATTGCAAATCACTTCTATGAATACTTATGAGCATACATGTTGGAGATATGAGGTAGTGAGTTGAGGTCAGAGAAGTCCAGTGAAGGAAGGAGTTTGCAAGAGATGAGAGTATGGAGAAGGGGTTTCATACATGAATTCCATGAGTATATCCACAGGTTTCAGGAGGAAAAACGCTTACCTCCGTGACCTACATGAGGAAAAGTGTGGATACCCGTGGGCACACAATACACACAATCATGAACCTGTGAGGGAAAATCCAAGAAGGTCAGGGATCAAGAACTCAGTTCAGCTTTAGGGTAAAGGTATATATTCCTAAGTGTGTTAGTGAGTTATTATGAAGATATCAGGAACATGTATGTCTCAATGAGTTATAATCACTTGATTAGAAGAAATCTTTTGTAAACTTTGGTATGAGGTATGTGTGATTGGAGTCTTGATGAGATATTGATATCAGTAGCAACAACAAAGGTATCAATAACATCATCAAGAATATTATTATAGGGACAAGGACAATGATAAGTTGATGTGTTAGTGAAAAAGTTGTCTATAGTTATATTTGAGGGAGGTTTGGACAGGGAAAGGAAAGGGGGTTGTAGCCTCGTTCTAGTTGGTGCCAGTGAATTAGAGAGTTGGATCTTC
Organism: Picea sitchensis; assembly: GCA_010110895.2. Lineage (NCBI taxonomy): Eukaryota > Viridiplantae > Streptophyta > Pinopsida > Pinales > Pinaceae > Picea > Picea sitchensis. Next base: position 2,944 of record SNQJ01S0265447.1, read on the forward strand.
CTTAAGGTTTCAACCAACAAATAGGGGGTTGGAGCCTCCTTCTAGTTGTTGCTGGTAAATCAGGGAGTTGGAGCTTCCTTCAAGTTGGAGCCTCCTTCCAGTTGGAGTTGGAAAATTGGGAAGTTGGTGCTTCCTATTGATGTATTTCTTCTGACATATAAGAAAAAAAAAATTTGGTTTTCTCCCACATTGAGTTTCCACATAAATCTTGGTGTACTATGTATTTGTGATTGTTTTATAATGCACTACTGATATACTAAACATAGATGATAAACTGCTAAATGGTAACTATTTATATGCTCTGATTATTGAAGATTTTATATTGCGGTTAAAAGTGATAAAAGTGCTAATATTGATTCACCCCCCCTCAGTATTCCAACAATTGGTATCAGATTCAGACCTTCAAGAATCACTTTAACCACTGGAAGGTATATCATGGAAAGCACTGATATGTATAAGATGGAAGTACCACAGTTCAATGGTCAAAATGGTCTAAAATATGAAATATGGAGCAACAAAATGAAAGAATTTCTATAAGCACAAGGATGTGATATTTGGTATCAGTTGAGACATAACACACAGCTACAAAGAAGCCTCCAAATATTGTATCCAATAAGAAATTGAAAAGGAACTATTATCACTCCAGGGAACTCTCATACGCTGTAAGTCAGAGATGCTTGGTAACTTAATCTTTTTGGAAACTATTTTTTCAATAATTGATGTGGGTTTGGATCAAGATGAATATCTAAGGGCTGGAATGTGTCTTTAAGACTGTCTAGTAATATCAAATATTACGAGGCCTTCTAAGAATGTAATCAGACAAGGATTAATCAAATAGGACAGAAGATAGTTGCTTGAACTAGATTATACTCATATAAAACAATAAGCACAATGGGTTTAGAAACTAAGGCAATAACTTATGATCTTTAACTTAATCAATCAAGTAGTGAGATGGCAGTCACATGTAGATCGAATAAGCATCAATAAAGAAATCATTCACTCATAATATATCATNAAGGAAGCTTGCAATCTTTCATATATTAAGAATAAGTCTCATTAACAGTAGCAACACATAGAAACCAAAATCGAACGTTCGGTGCTCCAAATGTATTTGGATTTATAGCCTTACAAGATGAAATCTAGATCCTTGAAAGATGGATCAGATTTTCTAAAAATAGTCAAATCAAAATAAATACAAGAAGTGTAGGATGAGATCCTATAAAAATGGATCTAGAATACTAAAAATGGAAAGTCAAAACAAAATAGGAAAATATCCTATCTAAGGAGTCAAACTCCATATTGATAGCCTTCGTATCCTCCAAACTCTTTGATAGATGTAGAAAACCTTCCAAGGCTGATGAATCTTCATAGGAAATTTGAATTTGCCACCTTTGGTAAAAAAGACAGTTTTTTGCTCATGAATTAGGTCACCATTTTCACTTTTTCACCTTCTTAAACATTAAATACATCAAGATAAAACCTTAAATCTGATGTATTTAATTATTATGCATCTTTAGAAACCAACCTTGAAAGATTTGGTTGAGAAAAAGTTAGATCTGGGCAAAAATACGACCTTGCTACCATGTAACAGGTTTCGGTGGTTAAGAGATAAAAATATGGGCCTGTTAACCACCGAAAAGCTCTGCTTTCAGTGGTTAAGAGAATAAAATATGGGCCTGTAAACCACCGAAACCTGTAAATTTATGAAAATGTTTAAAATATTCAAAATGTATTACCTGGCTTTGTTGCTATCTTCACCCTTTTGTTATCTCCGAAGTTGGATCAAATCCTTGGTCAAGATCTTGCTTTGCAACCATTGTTTCAACTTGGTTCTAGGTGCTCATCATTTTTCAAATCAACAAGACCACCTAACACCAATGCCTTTTTGTTCTGAAACATTTGTCTGGGAAACAAACTATGGGATCCATTATGTATTCAGGTGTATTGAAACAAGAAGAAATATCCTCTGCCCTATACTGAAATCTTCCAGTGCTTTAGGAAGTGTAACCACAGAGCCTCCTGCAACAAATTGCAAAGGATCCAAGGTGGAAAAATTGGTGAACAACAACAACTTCATTAGTATGAACATGATTCTTAGAGACTTCACAAAGCTTCATCTTCGTATCTTCAACAACAACAACAATGTTTGATATATCATGATAAGATCGATATCTTCTTCCAATAGCTGGAGATATCCATAAACATGTGGAAATATCTTCAAACATATATTCATTCAAGCTCTTTAGATTTGTCCATGATTCTCCACTTTGGGTTCAAGATTGAATGAATAATCAGCTGATACTCGCTTTACACATGTGACTGAGCAACCCATAATCAATCCATGTCTGTGCACACCTTTGACCTCTAAGACAATCAAGTCTTTGCTGTAAAGGTCTGCAAGATCTAGAATATCTTCTTTCATATCTTCTGTCAAGTGCCTAGGATCAATATCATGATCATATATGATGGAAAAGGAATCTATAAAATAAATTTTTTTCTTGTTTGTGCTGAATAATATTCGGTTATCCATCACAACAAAACATAGTTTCGATATTTTATGTATTGAATCTTATGTGGAGCTAGAGCCTCAGTATGCACTGAAGAAAACAAGTTCTGAAAAGCTCTGATCAATATTTTATGGGACCGGTTACTGTTCAAAGGTGTAGAGAAATCATCTGGATGAAGAATCGCCTTTTCAGCCCCAACAATGCTTATAACATGCACTCTGCACATAGTCAGATAAACAAGGTGTTTCCAGACCCTGATAGCAAACCAAATAGATTTCATATACAGGTTAGCTGAAAAATGTGCTTTCTTATGACCGAAACGAGGCCATTGGAACAGTTGGCAATATTGACACCTGTAAAATACTTACAGTATGCTCATCGACAACTGAATAGCACCTGGAAAATCGACATTTTGATCACTCTGGATTCTACATTTAACAGTTTATATATATGAATACTTCCTTATATAATGTTGCACAAGAGAAAGTAGATACTGTCGTGTTTTGTTTTAATGCTACACATCCAGATTCCACAACCATATGTTTTACAACAATGGGGTAAAGGAATTTGCTTCCAACTAGCAAACTCAGATTGATGCTTCTTTATTTCCTTCAGCTCAAAAACCTGCAACTTTGGACCTATTGTACCCATTCAACATCTATACCAAGTTCATTTATATTTGCTTGACAAGCTGCTACATCTACAGAACTTGGCAATTTGAGTATTCTGAAATACCACATTTCTGAAAACGCTACTCCTTATTGTGGGGAACTTTTGACTGACTTTACAAGATCTAAATTCATATCTTAAAGCACCATTGGAAATATTAGGATGTGTAGTTGTCAATCAACTATTTGAGCGTGTCAAATGGACTTTCCATGGCTGAGAAAAATGATTTTTCCCAAGGCAAGTTATTTCTAGAAAATCTGCACTTTCGGTGGTTAAACTAGACCTGAATTTCGCCTGTTAACCACTGAAAGATCTGTTTTCAGTGGCTAATGAATGCCTACGGGTTCTCCTAAGCCACCAAAACCTGTAATTTTTATTTCTTGAAAAGAATATCAAATGCAATGTTTATTTTGAACTTATTTACAAACAACAATCTTTCAAATAAGCCTAGAAAAAATTTCAAATAAAATTTTCAAGTATTTTCTATCACCTAAAATGAAAAAACTTGATGGTGCTATTTTAGGAGATAACAACTGGCTCCTACTCAGGGATGGAATCCTCCCAGTGAGGTTCCAAGAACAAGCAGACCTATGCCTATCCATTTAACCCGAAAAATCCGCCACCTGCTCAACAATCATTCACAATTTGTATTGTGTCTAGTCCATTGGGCTATGGAGTCATCTGGCTTGATCAAATTATCTTCGGACAACCTATAGCCTATTGTGATTATTCAACCAATAAATGAAAACAATCTAAGTGCTCATATAAAGAACTTATTCTTCTTCCTATCCCTACTGCTAACCAACTGTACTGGCTCTTATCAAGTGAAGTCATGCTTCCAATGAAGCCATGTCAGGAACTGATTTACTAACATGATGCTAGATCTTGACCCAAAATATAAAGGAAGCCATATCATGCGGAAAAGAGGTTTGAACAGATGATAAAGACAATCGTCTTCTGACAAAAATGCTTTAACACATTTGCTTCTCATAGATTCGAAATAGTTATCAATGGGGTCATAAATGTTAGAAAGAAATACCTCTTTGAACTGCCAATCCAAATGACTGTATTGCAGCTGCTGATTGCTTTCACTGGTCTCAATGCTGAATGTAATCCATTTTTCTTCTGTTGAAAAAGAATGCAAACCCAACTGTTGATCTGAACTTCTCTGCTCTTCTTCACCATCACTGGTCTCAATGTTGACAACAGACTGCTCATCCTCTGTCAGAGAGTTATATAAGAAGCATTGTTGATCTGAACTTTTCAGCTCATCTCCTTCCTGCAAATATCTGTTGCAATCTGCCTTCGTCTGTAAACCAAAAAATTGAGAGCTACCCTCAGCATCTACTGCGGATTCAACACTGTCACCCGCTAATGTGTCAATCTGATAATCACTTTTAGGGTTTTCAAAGGGGACAATCTCATATTCATGACAACCTAAATAAGTAGATGCATTTGATACATGCAAGTTACTTTTGGCCTTCACTCCACAAATACGCCCATTTACTTGTTTGAAAATGTGAATCTTGCCAACGCTTCACTGGAAAGCAAAAGTTGGTTGCCTTACCTCTTAGACCTATTGAAGTCCAAGTCCCTTTCGCAAGATGGGGTATGGAATTTATTGGACCAATTTCACCACCGTCCAACGCTGGTCATGTATTCATATTAATAGCCACAGACTACTTTACAAAGTGGGCTGAAGTAATCGCTCTTAGGAATGCTACGATTCAATAGGTGGTAGAATTTGTTGAATGTAACATTTTATCCCGTTTTGGGACCCCTGCCAAGATATTAAATGATAATGGATCAGCTTTCATGTATGATGTCATGTTACACCTTGGTGTTACATACAGAATCCAACTTTTTTGATCTTCCACCTATTACCCCCAAGGTAATGGTTTGGCCAAATCAACGAATAAAAATCTAATTCAGAACCTTAAGAGGACAGTCAAGGATAACAAGTGTGATTTGCACACAAAGTTAAACTTTTCTTTATGGGCTGATCGTATAACTCCAAAGACAGTAACGAATCAAAGTCCTTACACTCTGGTGTATGGCGCTCCTGTTGTCCTACCTGTTCACTTACAAATTCCAGCCTTGAGGTTGGCTATTGCTAAGGCAGAAGATGATTTCCAACCGTTACAACATTTTTTAGACACACTCCTCAAATTAGAAGAGATAAGAAAGGACGCATTCCAACACCTCCAAAAGAAGCAAGACATTGTTAAACATTCCTTTGATAAAAGAGCCACAATGGTAAATTACAAAGTAGGAGATGATGTTTTATTATGGGACAAAGCACATGAGGCCCCATCCAAGCATCACAAGTTTGATTCATTATGGTTGGGTCCTTACACAATCTACGAGGTCTTAGGGACAAATGATTTCAGATTAAAAACCTTGGATGGCGAACCACTTCAATTCCCCATGAATGGTCGTCACCTAAAGTTCTTTTACTCCTGAGAGGCCTCATCATCTTGTACATAAGTCACCATTCATTATTTTCTTGTTTGTATCTATTCAATGTTGTTGATTCTCTTTCTTGTATGTATTTGTTGTTGCCTTTTCATGCTTGTATATTTCCCCATGGTTTCATTCTTGAGCCCTTTTCCCCTGGTTTCAACTATTGAGTCTTTGTTGGTTTGGTTCTGATTTTGGAGTATAGTCTCTTCTTTGATTTTTCCATGGGTTGGTCTTTTTCATTTTAACGTTGTACGTTGCCTTCTTTTGGGTTTTTCTAGTGTTCAATACGGAGGATATTGTCCTTGTTATTGAGTGGTTGCGTGAAAATACTGGATTCCTAGAATCCCTTTTACCATACTTGATATTTTGGGAAACTCTGTATTAAAGTCATCTTAAATGGGAGTAAATATGGTTGTTATTTCATCAAAGTCAACAAGGAAAATCTAAGGAGGTAGCATATCATTCTCTGGTGAAGTTGAAAACCATGATGGCATGATGGCTTACATAGCTATGTGATTGCAACTCCACTTTACCTGACCACTTACAATCTTATTTCTCCAAGAAATGGTCATTTTCCTGCAAAGTTCCATCACTTATGAGCACTTGAGATTTCGGCATCTACTGCCACAGGTTTTTTATATTTCTTTATTCCCTTGTTTGACTGGTTTGCTTGTTAGTTTTCCTCCGGTGGGCCGTTGATTTCGAAAATTCCCGTTTGCTTGTTTGTGTGTCAAGAATCAAAGGTATGCATGAGACTTTATGTTGGGACAAGGTTCACCTTAAGCCTCGATTCTCACAGTTAATCCATAATATGAGTGAGGGACCCGTGTCACTTGGGCCACATTGCTCAACAAAATCCAGGTCATTATTCCCATTCTTCTATCTTATGTGAATCTCGGTATAAATTCTGGTGTATATCTTTACTACACCACTTTCATTCTTCGGTTATCCCTAATGTGAAAAATGGTCCTTATACTACATTGAATTCCCCCCTCACCCACATCGGTCACTTTGAAAGTATGAATTTCCACCGAGTATTCCCGACTGTCATGCAGGTGATCCCATTGTTCGACATGATTTGGAAGGCATTTCCCCTCCAACGCCAAAAATGTTGACCCAAAAATCTACTCTGGGCTCAGCATGGTGTTTTACACATTTATTTCTCCATAAACTCCCCTTGGTGCTATGGTTCCAGTCAAAGATAGTGGTGAGGGTCATAGTTACTATGACCTCTTCCCTTGAAAGAGTATCAGTTGGTTCCCTTCAGGGAGTTGTGGGCCTTCCCATGACATTTATTCCTCATGTCAAGGCTTATCTATTCAAGGAATACAACACTTCCATGTGGTAGGAATCAGGACAATCTTTTCAACGGGCTATCACGAGCTTTATTCTGAGTCAGTATGACCCCATACGAGAGACGCAAAGTCAACATCACCCGAACGGCCAAAAACAATAGCTGTGACTTCCTGGTCTGATTCTGTTCCGATTATGGTATCAAAATGGAAATAAAACCTAGACATGGTGTAGGTCAGTGTGATACCTTTCCAATGGTATATCCCATTCTTGTTTTCGACCCCCGGTTGGTAAGAACGAGCTTTTGCAAGCTCATGACCACTTCTGGACACCAAATTGGTTGCAGTGCTTCATGATTTAAAATTGGTGGGTAAAGAGTTATAAATCATATATTCAGTGATGCCACATTGTAATATACTCAGACACCTTTCCAACAACGTCTCATTTTCCTCATTCCGACCTCGGATGGCTCGGTTATAGCTGTCACAAGTTGGTCAATGATTTTAGGAAAAAAGGGCCCGCCAGCTCACATGGCAGGGTTTCATAATAGCTAAAACAGTCATAAATTACCCCAACACAAAAATATATTGTCATCTCGCCAAATTACTTGTCGATACCTTTTTGACGGTACCTCATTTTCCTCGATTGGATATCGTATGGTGATTTGGCACCTTTCACAATATTGGGTGTCATGTGGCCCCATCAGCAAGTCAGGGGTTTTAAGTGGCCATTGTTCCGAGCCGAATTTGAGGATTGAGGTGGAATTATCTCAAGTTGGTGATGACATATTCCCGATGGAATCGTCAAGACCTTTCCAACGATATGACTTGCGTCTAATTCCGACTCTGTCTCACCAGGAAACATTTTTGGGCTAAGTCAGCTGCAAAAGGGTCAAAGTCAAAGTCAAAGTCAAACTTTGACTTGCACTTTTGCCAAAAAATATTAAAAAATTAATTAAATTATTTTTTAAAATATATTCATAAAATTGGAAAATGTGGGAGGGGGCACGTAGCCTCATGCAAATTTTGGGGAAATTGGTTTTTTTTTTTTAAATTGAAAAAATCAAAACCCACCCTTCTCCCCTCTCCCAAGCCATTTTGACAGTTTGGCCAAAGGGGGAGAGCTCTGCAACAACAATTCATGGCAGCAGAGGAGGATTTTTTATCGGCAGCTACAACTCAACAGTGAGCAACCAGCTTCCATGTTGCAATCTCCAAACAATTAGCCAGGTAACACATCAATCTCATTTCCAAAAAGAACCAAGGAAAATTTTGTTGGTTGTGTTGAGATCCTACATGGAGAAATTGCATTTTTTTTTTCCTCGAATTGGTGTTTATTTTCCTATTTCAACTGTGGTATTGGCTGCTAGTTTAGAGTTTCTTACTGGTTGCTAAGTTCAAGTTTATGTGTGTGCTGAAAGATGCAAAGGAGAGGGGATTCGAACCCCTCTTAGACACTAGGCCCAAGCCTCCATGGCTCCTTTAGATTTTTTAATTATGAAGTCATTTGCTGAAAATAGTAGGCCTGGGCATGTCACTAGGAAGCCCTAGGCTTTGAGCCCCAGTCCTCCCCCTTCTCCTTTGCCCAGAAAGCTCAAAATATTGCCCAAAAATCCAAATGGAAGGCAGGGGTTTTGAACCCAAAACCTCTCGTCCATTTTCTTGGTAAAAATCCCACTTTGCCAATAGTTTTAAATTTTTAATATTTGGGGAGTGTGTTGGCAGCCAACCCATTTTTTTTTATTACTCTCAAAAAGATGCCTACACCCCTTACGGTATCATGACAAATCTTGTCGCACTGTGTTAATTAGACATTTGTCTCGGTTTTGCGACAATTACAATTCAATTTCGTTTTAGTTTTCACAACTGCAAGTGTGAAAACACTTCCTTTCGTTGATTAGATTGTCATCGCCTTTGGTTGATGCTTGATCACTGGTTTATCATCTAATTGCTAAATGTTATATCAGACTTATGTTCTTGAGCATTCTCTTACCTTGATTGCGCATTTGGATATATTTCATGGTTAAATCTTTGGGCATGAAAGTTATTGT
>SNQJ01S0265448.1:1410-11985 GCA_010110895.2 Picea sitchensis
TTAAGACTACAACCATACAAATAGATGTCCCTCAAGCAAGCCAAGAAGGATAATAAATTATCACCAAATTACTATGGCCCTTATAAGGTGTTGCAAAAGATTGGTACTATGGCATACAAATTGGAGTTGCCTGCATCTTCACGGGTACACCCAATTTTCCATGTTTCATGCTTAAAGAAGGTTGTAGGTGACAAGATCCCGGTTCAAGCTATATTGCCAGAACTTGACGAGGAAGGAAAAATCATATTGGAGCCTGAAGCCATCATTGACACAAGAATTCGTCAGTTGAGGAATAGATCCATTTCAGATTATCTCATTAAATGGAGGAAACTACCGGCTAAAGATTCCACTTGGGAAGATGAGTCTTTTATACAGAAGCATCTAGAGTTACTCAAGCGTTGCAGACAACACTTGTCTCAAGGGGAGGGGCATGTTAAGACCTAAATAGTGGCTCATTACCTCTTAATTGGGGCATACTATATTAGTAATGTTATTTTATTTATGTCGCCTTTAGTTGTAAGTATACCTCCTAGTCTCCTATATATACCTAGGAGACATTTTCATTTTGAATCATCTGGTAATTGAACATTTATGTGGGCATAAGGAGGTTGTCCCCTCGAAGTGGCTTATTATCTGAATTTATATCCTTTTCAAGGCGTTGAGTACTTATTCTGAGGTTTCTCTATGCTATATTGGTATTTGGTTCTTAACACTTATTTTGTTTTAGGGATGATAGTCGCTGCTCCAAAAAATATTTCAGGCTATGGTGATCTGTTTTAATATGAAAATAACGTCCCAAAAGATATGGTTGCCTGGTGTGCACCACATGGATAATGGCCATCGTTTCTTTTTCATATGTAGATTGGCCCAGATTGAGACAAATAAACACTTGGATAGTAAATTCCAAGGGTTGACCATCTTGGGTGAGCACTGCACCTATACCCATGCCAGAAGCATCTGATTCCACCACAAAGGTTTTGTTGAAGTCAGGAGCTGCTAAGACAGGGGTAGTGCACATGGCCCACTTTAACTCTGTGAAGGCTTGCTTAGCAGTAGGTGTCCAATGAAATGCACTCTTCTTAAGGAGGTCAATCAAGGGTTTAGCAATTTTTCCATAATGGTTGACAAATTTCCTGTAATAGTTGGTGAGACCAAGAAAACCCCTTAGGCACTTTAAGGTCATTGGTCGCGACCATTCTTGCATATCTTGTGTATTTTTGGGGTCCACTTTTACCCCATCTCTACTGACAATGTTCCCCAAGTATTCCACTTCGTTGGCCCCAAATGACCATTTGGTCTTTTTGACAAACAATTGGTTTTCCTGTAGTAAGTGAATGACTTTTTCCACATGAAGAAGATGGCTATCCTAGGTGCAACTATAAATGAGGATGTCGTCAAAGAAAACCAAGACAAAATTCTGAAGGTAAGGTTTCAATAGTTTATTCATGAGACTTTGGAAGGTGGATGGAGCATTGTAAAGGACAAAAGGAATGACCAAGAATTCATAATGTCCCTCACGAGTTTTGAAATTAGTCTTCAGAATATCTTCCTCCTTCATCCAGATTTGGTGATAACCAGAGTGAAGGTCTAATTTGGTGAATACACAAGCACCTTGTAGTTCACCCAACAAATCATCAATGACAGGAATGGGAAATTTATCTTTGATGGTTAGATTATTCAAGGCAAAAAAATCAGGGCACATATGCCAAGTACCTTCTTTCTTTAAAACCATCACCACTGGTGAAGAATATGGGCTAGTACTAGGGAGAATTACCCTCGCCTCTAGTAATTCCTGTACCATATTTTCTATTTCATTTTTCTGAACAAAGGAATATCTGTAGGGACGTACATTGGGGGGTTGATTTCTTGGAAGGAGAGGGATGGATCACCCCTGGAAGGAGGTAAGGCTGTAGGAATCCCAAAGATCTTGGGGTACTTATCCAAGATGAGTTACATGCTAGGAGAAACTACTTGAGAGGCCTATTCAGTGACCTAAATGGAATTAAATTGAGAAATCACACAATGGTGGCCTTTCTTCAAGAGTTTTTCCATATTGTGAGAGCTAATGATTTCAGGAGAGCCTGCTTGGAGACCCCTAAGAGTATAGGGGTGAGCTTCTTGGGTGAAGCTCATATATAATTCTTGATAATACATTGTGATTGGCCCCAGAGTGCGAAGTCATTCCACGCCTAATACAATATCACAACCACCCATGGAAATAGAGAACATTTGGGTTTTCAAATGGTAATCACCGATTTGGAGTTTGACATTCTCACAACGCCCCCCACACTTCATAGTACCACCATTAGCGATAAGGATTTCAAAATTAGAAACAAGGCAGACAAAGCAATGGATCTCATCAACGAGCTGGCGATGAATAAAATTATGGGTGCTACCACTATCAATCAACACCACAAACGACCTATGTTTAATGTAGCCCCTGATTTTCAATGTCTGTGGGGTCAAAATACCTGAGAGTTCATTAAGCGAGATGATCGGTTCCACAGATTCCATTGGTGTGAAAATTGGATCTTTGACAGGATCACTTTGCTGATCCACCTCTTGGTCTGAAACCTCATCTGATGGGATGTCGTAATAGGAAGAGGAAGCCAATGCATTAATATGGAAGAAATTTTGTTCTCTACATTTATTCCCTGGTGCATACTTTTAATCACAATAGTAGCAAAGGCCTTGCTTGCGACGTTCCACCATTTTGGTGGGAGAGTCATTTTGGACCTTCATAGTTTGGGTCAGAGCAGGTGTATCCCCTGGGTGAGGATGGGTGGTAAATGGAGCCTTCGTGGATGGTGCCTAGAGGATGGTCTCTTCTTTCCTCACTAATTGACATGCCTGCAACTAGGTAGTAGGATGATGTATGTTCACATGAGCCTTGATATCTTCTTTTAGACCATTGATAAAACATTCAAGGTAAAATTCATCAGATAATCCCTCAGTATGGATAGCCAACTATTCAAATTTCATGATGAAGTCTGTGACAGATCTAGTTTGGTGCAACTTAGTGAGGTGACCCAAAAATTGTGATTCCATATCAAAATGGGCACAAACTTCTTTGGATAACATGTTCAAATTGGGTGGTCCTGGATAACATTTCTTATGCCACTACCACCACTTCCAACATTCTTGATCCAAGTACAAAACCCCTACATGGAGTTTGGTCTCATAATATCAAATATCATGAATGGAGAAGTATTTTTCCATTTGAGAAACCCACCCGGTTGGGTTGGAACCATCAAATTTATGTATGTCAACTTTCGAGGTTTGGCTCAACATTCTTACCCCTGAAGAGTTGCACCAATTTGTTGAATTGATGGTCAAGGGTTGCGGTGAATTCATTGCGGAGGGAAGCCACGTTGTCATCAATTTGTTGTTCTAGGTGGGACATTCTATCCTCCAAGGTTTCTTGGGACTGAGAGCGAGTGGTAGGGATGGTGAAGGCGTAGGTGGCGATAGAGGTGTCAGGAGGGAAAAAAAATGGGCTTAAAAATGATAGGTACCCGGGTATTCAAGAAAAGCATCCCAGAGGGGGTTGGGTCTGTAGGAAAAAAAGGTTTAAAATTGAAGGGTACAACTGCGATCCGAATGAAGAGAGGAATGCAATGGGATAGGTCACAAATAAGGGTGCTGACAGGTGCAATTTTTGTTTTATACTTCTGCGGAGTTATACTCCAAACTGAATAATATTGCAGAGGTGGAATGCCCAAATTCTTAACAAGACAAAAGATGTAGTAATTTCACAACCCCAATGTAGACGACAAGGTTGCACTGTAATGGATCTTGTATTTTATTTCTTTGTTATGTTCCAAATGGTTAGGGTTTGCAGGGAATCTACAGTCAAGGGTTTTCCCTGTGCTATATCTCTCTTATATATGTGTGGGATCTAATAGTAGTACTTGTCCTAATATCTCAAGGCACCAACTAAGGAGGCTAAACCGTACCCTTAACCTACTACCTAAATACCCAGGTACTAGAGAGTCACTTCCTAAGTGTTGTTCTCGGTGACACTATATCAGTCAGGTGACCGATCGGTTTATCTACAGAGGGCTTCATGATGCCTAGGCCTTTTCTGTATACAGGTGTTGTCTCATGCACTACCACTTGAAGGGGTACCAACATGGGTTACAAGGGTGGTCAACAAATGTGCACTTAAGAACCACTTGTATTTCCTGTGTGTATGACTCCTTGATTGCGGGTTTATGTGTGTAATGATAGATCTCTGTAGCTTAAAGATGCTAGAATACATCTCTACCTTGAATTTTTTTTTAGCCCACAAGTCTTTCCTTGGAAAGACCTATGATACCACTTGCAATATTCCCGATACAATATATTATGAAGAACATAAAATATCTAGCAGGGAATGACAAAATAATAATGATATATCCATTAAAATATCAGAAGAACACCATAATAACACTAGAATACTTTATTATGATAGCAATGTTCACTTTCCTCTTCGAGGGGGAAACCTCCAGCAGAGCATAGCTCTATTACAATAATCTCCAAGACAAAATATCCAATGCCTCCTACTCTTATTTATACTAATTCTACCTTCTAAGGAAACTTCTAGAGGAAGATCTTTCTAGAAGCGGAGGATTCTATTAGGTCTTCTTACATTGAGTTATTCTTCTTTATTTATTAGGCCTTATTAACTAATGTCAACCTTTATTAAATAGAAAACATATCCTACTAACTAATGACCCATGGAGAGGGGTTAGGATTGGATCCTAACAAATGAATTTCCTATGTTTAATGTAGCAAATTAGCTTGAGGGTTTGGGGGGCATAAAATCCAATGAGGGTGTGTAGAAAAATCAACGATTCAACTTCTAGTGGATCAACGAGCGAAGTAGTATCATCTCTTGTGGGTAGCCCTTCCACATGGGAAAATTCAACCTCTTCTTCAATAACATCCTCATAAATGGCCATAAAAATATTATGTTCCTTACACTTGTGCCCGAGAAAATATTTGTCAACACAATTATAGTAAAGACCCTTGAGTTGGCGTTCAATCATTTCTACCCAAGTTCTTTTCTGGATCTTGAGAGGGGTGGAATTTGGGGCAAGATTGGTAGGTCGAGGGAAGGGAGGAAAAAAGGGTTTTATGTTTTGGGAAATGATACCCTGTTGTGCTTCTTTGGTGCATTTAGTAGTATCCAACCAAGTATGGGGGAGAGGCATGAGGACCTGGGTGAAGATTTCATCCTTTAGGCCACTAATAAAAAATTCCATGAAGAGGTCATCTGCCATGCCCTTCATTTTCAGAGCCAAAATCTTGAGGGTGGTTATAAATTCTTCCACTATTCTAGATTGTTTGAACTTGGTCAAATGACCTAAATAGTGGGTGTCGGTGTCAAAGCATTCATAAAACTTTGCAACAAACTGTGTCCAAATAACATACTCATGGTGTGCATTTTTATGCCATTTGCACCATTTCCATCATTCAGGATCCATATAGAGAACAACATAATTGAGTTTTTCCAATTCATAAGTAATGCCATGCAAAGAGAAAAAATGCTCCATTTGCGTGACCCAGCCTGTGGGATCGAAACCATCAAATATATTGATCTCAACTAGGGGAAGACGAGGGTCACGAGGAAAGGGGTTGGACTGAAAGGCCATATTATGGGAAGAGCCAATACCATCTACTTGGGAGGGTTGTCTAGGCAAGGGGGGTCATGGGATTGGTTCAACAACTGGGTGATAGTGACATTGAGGGTGTCAAATTTGATGTCTAATTTTCCCTTTATTGGTCAAATCGATCGTCAACTTCAAAAAATTCGGTCTGGAATTGTGCCTCGAAAGGGTCAAACTGGGCCTTGTTCTTGGTGATTTCGGCTTGCATTGTGCAAGTGTTGGCCCTGTGGAAGGTGTGTCCACTGAAAAAAATGGATAGGTGATATATATCACTGCGATCAAGGCGATAAGGGAGAGCCAATGGAGTAGGTGTGAAATAAGGGTGCTGGGAAGTGTGGGTGGGAGCACAAAAAAAAAGTCTTATCAGTGATAGGTACCACGATGATTAGGGAAAAAATGGGAGTCCAATGGGATGGGTTACAACTAAGGGTGTCGGGAAGGGGGGTCAGATCCATGAAAAAAAACTAGGATTAAAAATGATAGGTATCAATGTGATCAGGGTGAAGAGAGGAATCCAATGGAATAGGTCCCAAATAAGGGTAGATGAGACCACTATACTCTTTTTTTTTTTTTACTCATACAGAGTTACTCTCCAGCTTGAAGAAGCATGCAGTGACGAGGTGCCCAAATTGTTAGCAGGAAAAATTCTATAGGAATTTCACAACCAGAATGTAGGAGGTAGAGTTGCGCTATAATAGATATTGTTTGTGGATTTTTTGTTCTGTTTCTCTCACAAGGGTTAGGGATTTCAGGGTTCCTACAAACAAGAGTTTACCTGTGCTATATCTCTCTGATATACATGTGAGGTCAAATAGTAGTACTCGACCCAATATCTTGTTGATTTTTCAATAGTCAAGGTTAAGTATGAAGTTCATTCCATTTTAGCATTTAACTTAACCATATACAATAATAATGCAGCAACCAAGATCACAAGAAGAAACACCATGCACAACAACACAAGAAGTATCCTGGGAAACTCTTTTCAACAATGGAAGAAAACCCAGCCAAATACTTTGCTATATTCTTCAAGAGAAATACCTTCACCACCAATAGCACACAAGAGGGTGCTCAAACCCTAGAAGACTAGCGCCCAAGAGAGGTGCGTACTTTTCCCAAGAGGATGTACTTGTTGAAATTTCCAAACTCACTTGAAGATACGATTCCTCAATGGGGAATTTACCTTTACTTATAATAACCCGAACCTGTCAACATAAGTGTCTATTGGTAGAACAAAGCCGACCTCACTAGCTTATAATATAATTAATATTAACCAGATTAATTATCTTTTACATTAATTACCAGTCACAATAAGGTGGGGCCGACCTGTACCCTTTACATTAAAATTAGGGTTACAGGCATGTCTGACTCTTGAACAATATAGCAAGGGATATGATACACCCACTAGTGCTCATCCACTAAGGGCACATCCATAGGGATGTCCATATCTCTAGCTCACTGCATTACACAAAAGAACCAATTCTTCACACTTTCACCTGTGCTCGTCCACAGGCACGCCCACTCAATAGATCTTATTTCCCACTGCCTCACACAGGAGAGTCATCTGGAGTTTCTTTTCAACTCTGCTACTCAGAGGAGGCTAATACATCATCTTCATTTCTATTCTCATGATGATGCACCCAACACTTTGGGATTTCACACGTTCACCTTGTGCTCAGCCATATGCACATTTAACTCAATAGATCACCTTTCCCACTGGATAATCATCTGGATTTCTTCTCAACTCTCTGAATGGAGCAGGTCATATCTACGTTCCAATTCTGTCTCAGGTAGGAACCACATACCCTCTTAAGGGGGTTTCTCTCAGGTTTGTAAGCTGGATAATATCTTCACATGGATGCAATGATCCAAATCTCACATGTTTGTAAGCTGGAGAGTGTCTCACATAGCTGCAATCATCAACACTTCCTCTCAGCCAGGGAGGCTGTAACACAACCACTGCCAAAATTCAAAATTTTTGGTTGATCTCTCAATAACGAGAATCCTCGGAGCGCGTAGCAGCGAAATACCAAACCCCGAGTCGCCGATCTTCTATTTACCTCCTCTATATGACCTTGGTCATAACCCCCATCGGGGCTTTGGGGTTTCAAATGTCAAAATTCATTCACCCCCAAGACTCACGATCCTTCGATTGTACCCCTAGCGCATCAACCCTTCAGGATAAGCCTGTGGCCCATGCGACCACTACCCCAGAACCATAGTCAAACCTCTACGTCAGGGTTTTAGGGTTTTCGATGTCGATGTGCATGCAAACCTCTTGTCATCAGAATCCCCGATTTCCCGATGCACAGTTTCATCGATGCACGTCCCTTCTACCTTGTCTCCTGGTCCATATGACCATAATTCATAAGACTGCTACCAAGTGTCCTCAGGCATCCCTCTCGTCGGGTTTTGACACCTGCCACATGTCTTCCACTATCTCCCGCTATGGCCCACACGGCTCTCCCATCGGGATATCGCGGATCGCGATTCCAAGGTGTGGGAGTTTCTTACCTCCGAAAACTCCGATGCCTCGAACTCCGAATCTTCGGGATCTGTTGACACGTATCCCAAATAATGGGCAGTCCTGATCTCGTCAGAATATCGTGCCTCGCGACTTTGCAACTTCTGTTGCCAAGATCACGAGCTTCAACCCATGAAACCCGATACACGATCCTACGTATAGATCCGACGGTTCTGCTACGACCCGGATCCAACGGCTACCCTTCTCTCTCGCTCCTCGCATCTCACGACTTGGAGCATCCAATCTTTGGACTCCTACCCGGTGAACCACCGAGCTCATGAAATCTCCGGATCTCCGCCACCTGTCCTCGTCGGATGGATGGCTCTGATCTTCTCTTGTGGCCTCGCCACTCGCGACTTGGAGCCTCCAATATTGGGACTCCTATCCGGCGAACCGCCGAGCTCACGAGATCTCCAGATCTCTGCCACCTGTCCTCCTCAGATGGACGGCTCTGATCCTCTCTCATGGCTTCACCACTCGCGACTTGGAGCATCCAATCTTGGGACTCCTACCCGACGAACCGCCGAGCTCACGAGATCTCCGGATCTCTGCCACCTGTCCTCCTCGGATGGATGGCTCTGATCCTCTCTCGTGGCTTCGCCACTCGAAACTTGGAGCATCCAATATTTGGACTCCTACCCGGTGAACGACTGAGCTCGCGAGATCTCCGGATCTCTGCCACCTGTCCTCCTTAGATGGATGGCTCAAATCCTCTCTTGTGGCCTCGCCACTCACGACTTAGAGCATCCAATATTTGGACTCCTACCCGACGAACCGCCGAGCTCACGAGATTTCCGGATCTTTGCCACCTGTTCTCCTCGGATGGATGGCTCAGATCCTCTCGTGGCTTCACCACTCGCAACTTGGAGCATCCAACTTTTGGACTCCTACCTAGCGAACCTTCGAGCTCACGAGATCTCCGGATCTCTGCCACCTGTCCTCCTTGGATGGATGGCTTTGATCCTCTTTAGTGGCTTCGCCCCTATTCACGAGGTGTAACCCTCGTCTATCTCCCTGCATATCTAATGACTGTCGGGCTTCCTAGCTAAGATATGACGGTTCAGATTGGTCCCGATGCCAAGCCCTTTCCTACTGTTCTTTGGACGTGGAAGAACCAACGGTCCAGATATTCTCATGGAGCCTGGGGATCTATGACTCAGATCTCCTCTCTATTCACGAAGATGGAGGAAAAAGGATTAAGGCAACTAACGCCCTCGTTCATTCCTTCGATTTAACGATCATGAATGTCCGCAGACTCTCCTACAAGATCTCATCCGTTGATCAATACTGGTCCCTATGCTGCTACTGCGGGATTTAAGAGGGTCATTCCTCTTTATACAAGGTTGTTAATACTTGTGCGTTCAAGTCCCTTTTCTGGGTTCCTTGCGAACCTTTCTAAGGAGGAAATCTCTATGAAGAGATCTGTACCGGGTATCCCTAAGATAGATAAGGGAAAACAACTTCCCGAGAATGGCTGGGAACCTAACTTAGTTCAATCTAGGCAAAAATACCATTGCTTTACCCACGCACATCATGCGTGGTTTCCTCTGTTATGGCATATATCTATTCATTCCCATCACACACTGCACATACATTTTTACACAGAAATCATTCATAATTTGACAGTTCTATGAGCATATATATATATATATATATATATCTATACATATACCAGTCTATGAATTTCAAGATGTAATATATATATATGACACTTATCAGAAATGACTTCAGAAATCGGTGTAACTGCTGAGAGGGGTGCTCATTTCCACCCAACCGTAGGCTCAGTGACTCCCAATGGATTTACCACTAGCCACCCCCGAGCTGAGACCACGATGTTCTGAGACTGCGTCTCTTCGTCTGCCAGTGACCAGGAGCGAAGGTTGAAATCCTCCCCCTCTGCTATCACTCACTCTGCGTAAAAATTGCCAGAGTTTCCCTCGTGTCTGCCCCCCCTCCATCGCTTCTTCTATACGCCTTATCCTCTCGCGAGGTTGTGTGTGGAACGATTACCCTCGCGCCGATCAGGCCTGATGGCTCTACGGATGGGCGGTTCACCATCCCATCCCTAATCAAGCCGCCCGCCTACCAGCCTGCGAGACATTAAATTTGGGGGCCAGTGAGCCGCTTTTGGTTCTTCGGGCCAGTGGAGTCCAAATACGGTATTCATTTAGGGTGGAAGTTAACGCCACCTTTTCAGGAGCCTTCCACCGCCATCGTGGTCTCTTTTCTGCACATCCCCTCTTAGCAGTCCTGCAATAATTTCAAAATATTATTCACATTCATTGACCTCTTCCTGCAGGTCCATTTACATCACATATTCATACTTATGAGTTTGCCATAGTCCTTGGCCAGTCCAGTTATATTTACAATCTGGGGGAAACAGGGTGTTACAATTCCCTCCCC
>SNQJ01S0265449.1:0-11985 GCA_010110895.2 Picea sitchensis
CCTCCCTAGCACCTCCCAACCACCCTGAAATATAAATCTTTGCTTCTGAAACTTATTACAGTGATATAATGTTCAACAATGGCTTACCTGACTTATCACTATTCTGCTGCATTTCGTTGCTCTGTCTGTCTCATTGCCTTTCTTCTCACATCCCTTGCGCTATCTGGTCTTCTGTTGTTTATGCTATGTGCGCCATCTCCATTCTCTGCACAGTTCCTCTTCTATGCTATTCAGCTGCTACACTATCCTTCTTCTTCACACCTGAATCACCTTTATCAACAACACTCACAACAACCTCCAACAACAACAACAACAACCCAATCTCTTCTCTGTACCATGTATTTATAGCTTCTATGCACCTTTTGCATTCAATGTTCTCCATGCCTCTGCATGCATACTCTCCGTCGTTATCCTCCACCTCTCAAGTGATCTATTTGATCATCATCGTGACTCTTCAGCTTCTCTAGTGGTTCACCCTGCGTGTCCAGTATCACTCGATGTTATGCTGAGATTCCTCAGCCTCTCTGGCAGTTGAGGCTCTTCATATTCTCTATGACAGTCGAGCTCACCTTCTCTGTTTCAGTTACGGCCTCAATCCCATCTAGTTGTCAATCACCTCCACGAGTCATCTTCATTCCACTGGCATATTCCATGTGACTCTTTTGCTCCTCTAGAAATCACACCGAAGTCTCTTCACATCCTCTGGTAGAACCCATCAATCGTTACTGGCAGTTTCACTGTGTCATGCAATAGTAGCCCTCCGCTCTTGTTCAAATTCACCTGCACCGTTGGATTAACTATGAAGGGTATTGTTGTTATTTACCCGTTTCGCACTTTCGTTGCAAACTTATAATCTTCATCGACCCTGATCGACGGTTCATGATCTTGATGAATCAACGGTCCTAATCTCATCGTGATCTCACATCTCATTGTTCCTTCGATGGAGATTCTCGTCACTCCCAGTCGTGATAGGCGAAGCTCTGAGATGGAGCTCAGATCAACGATCCACGTTCTTGGTAATCCGATGGTTATGATCTTCTCGCAATCTCGCATCTCGTGATTCCTTTTATGGAGGTTCTCATCACTCCAAGTCACGATAGGTGAGGCTCCGAGATGGAGCTTTATGGTGATCTGATCTTTCTCCACGCGTCCTCTTGATCCAACGGTCCTTGATTAAATTGCGATCTCACATCTCATTGTTCCTTTGACTTTCCGGTCAGCGAGATGACGATCTCTCGCCACGTGTGATCCCCCGCGCAGATCCAACGATCCTCCTATGATCTAGATCTGACGGTTGTCCTTCTCTCACTACCTCGTGACCTCGCGACTTGGAGTACCCAATGTTTGGACTCTCAACCTGAAAACTCCCGAGTTCGCGAGATCTCTCGATCTCTCGCCACCTGTCCCCCCAGATGGACGGCTATAAATCTCTCGCCACTTCACCGCCTTGCGTCCTCGCGCCTCGCGATTTTGAACACCCAATATTCGGGCTTTCACCCTGCGAACTCCCGAGTTCACGAGATCTCTCCGATATCTGCCACGCGTCCTTTCCAAATGGACGGTCCTGATCTTCTCGCCACTTCGTCGCCTCGCGACCTTTAACACCAAATCCACTCTTCTTGTTTTTATTTAGATCTGACGGCCCTCATGTTGTCAGGAATTTTGGATGGGATCCAACGATCAATGACGCTTCTCCTCCAAGTTTACACATCCTTCTTACTTGGAATAATTTTGACTCTCCACTAATTCCTCCTGAGCCTACATTGTTCCTGTTTGTCCATCGATGCACATTCTGATCCTGCCATCTTCACTGTTGTACTTGCCATCAATGACAAGCATACGCTATCTGTTAAACATTTTCCAACACTCCCTTGGAGGAAGAGGGGACCCAAAGTCTCCCTTTCTCTTTGGTGTTTTCTTTCCACTAATATACTCCTTTCCATTGGTGGCATTAGTCTTGTTTATTTCTTGTTCTAATGATCTTATGCACTCTAGTTTAATTCCTTTTATTGTTATTAGTTTAGATTTTTTTCTTTTTCTTGCATGATTTATATTTATAACCCTTTCCTTTACTGTTGTCTTTCCTAGCTAACCCAACTAGGCTTGTAAGCATCTCTAATTTGCTCACTCAAGTGACAAAATAGACACAACAGATTGGCGACGCCACTAGGGAAAGGTATCAATTTCCTACCCCATTTGGGTTATTTTAGCTCTTCTCTCTATTTATTTAACTTGCAGATACCATAACCGGCCCAAGCCGACCTACAAAAAGACAAATTCAAAGCTAAGTTGAGAGAATTTCGTTCAAAATTTTCTTCACAGTTGTGTGTCAGACATGTGCAGTTTTTCAACCCAGAGGCGCATCTTCAACGCATGTGCATCGAACCCATTGTTCTGCATAGCGCCCCCTTCACACTTGCACTCATAAGTCTATTTTAGTTCGCGCATTGGCGCTCAGATCACCTCTTTCTATTCTGAGACCCACACCCTGTGCAAAAATACACATTGTAATCCTTTTTGTGATTTGTGGAAGGCTCCTAGCCTCCTTAAAATTGATTTCATGCACATTGTAATTTACACCACACTTAGTCCCCTCTTCATATAAAGGGATTAGTCAAAACATAGGCACTTAGGAGGTTAAAATCATTATTTCCTCTTTTGCTTTCATTTTTCCACATGGATGGCTTGCTTTGACTGAGAGTATAAGTTGGAATCATTTTTAATCACATATAAAACTTGCATTGGGACCAGAAATTGGATATCATTCGTTGAGTATGTTCTTCTCTCGCGCTCCAAAGTGATCTTGAGAATCAGAAAGAGGTTGAGGGAAAATTTCATCTCCCTTAAAAAAGATAAAATATTTAGGAGAGGACAACACCCCCTTGGGACTCCTCTTAGTTTATTTTTCAAACACACCTTAAACTTGTAAGGGCCCATACATGCCCACATGCTAAAAAGATAGGATAGTGTTGAAATTTACTTTCTTAGATTAACTCACTAGGGAAATTTAAAGGTTTTGTAACGGGCCCATACATGCCCACATGTGCACAAATCTAGGATAGTTTCAAAGATTTCTTAGATTAAATCACAATAGGGAGTTAAAGGAATAATAAGGACCCACATGTCCACATGCTAGTTTCCTAGGGACTTTAAAATTCTGCAAGGTTGTACCAATGACACATAGTAACTTACGTAATCAACACTTGTAAGGACCAAGCGAAGTCCACATGTAGCAAGGTGACACCTAAATTATTAAAAATTGGCACACTTTCACTTGTTCACACACAAATTTCACCAATCACTCACATAGTTTTATCCATAAATCGTGGAGGTTGAAGTAAGTTTCTTCCAACGGGATTTTGAAATGCCCCACCCTTTTCTTGACAAGACTATCCACTCCCACTTAATTTCAACGAGGTTGGTCCACACCCCCAACCTCTCAAACAAACACACCTAAAAAACTCTAAAAAAATCACTAAGTTTTCCTCTATAGGAGGTGCCAAAATAATTTTTTAGCCTAGGTAGGATTTCGGGGATAGGCATCCAAATAACTCCTCGTTATCTGGTTCTCACATCATAAAAAATAGTAGAAGTTGACAAATAGGGAACTTTCAAATCCTCCAATTCAAGTGTTCCTACACCATAAGGTAGGGAGATACCCATGAAGGGTTGAAGGCGGAGGTCTGGTTGTTATGTGCATCCTCCCTTGAGGCATCCACCTCTTGGACAGGATCCAACCCATGACCTATTTCTGAGGCTGAAAATCTAAATGTCGCACTTTGACCGAGGTACCTAGTGACCAAATTTTAGGACATATACCCAGGTGACAATTATGGGCTGCAATTGCACCTTGATCATATTTTGTGTGTCTATTGGGAAATATCGCCAATTCTTTCGGGATATGCCCCCTCTACCCATCATTATAAATGATTATTTCATCCTTCACTAGTTCCTCTTCCGATGGCTTCAGACCCCACTGTCGAGTGCTATTGGAAGGTCGAGTTCTATTTGAGAGGAAGGATGTTACATCTTTTAGGAAATGAGCATTTGTTTTTTTTGTTCTCCCATGTAGACAAAATACACCTACCCACATATATGTTTCTTTATCCAAATGCTTTATATATGATGACCTTGTGATTACATCTAAAAATTGTGAAATATATTGTGAAGGTCCAGAAATTACAACAAAATCTCTTATTCATTTATTTGCTCTCATCACCATTTGCACACATCCACTTAGCTAGTCAGACATCATAGGGGACCCATAGAACCCCCACCATTCTAGACGCTTGCTAAATCTCCCTCCTATTTTAGGAGGAGCTCCTAGTCTCGCCAACTCACCAGCCCCACCTTCTCACACCCTTGTGAGTGCCACTGTTTTAGGATCAACTTTGCTTGGTTCCACTTTACTTGGGTCCACTTCCCAAGGTCAAACACCCACCCACTCTCCTTTACACAGAAGCAGGGGGCCAACTTCTCCTCAAGGGGGAAGTACAAACCCACCTAGTCGCCCTCAAGGGTTAGGTTCACAAAACACTCACACCATGGCTGGAACTAACCCTCCACCACCACTCGAGATGCCATATTTGGATTCTCTCAACATACCAGATCTAAGAAAACTCACAAATGATCCTATATTGAATGACCCCACATGGCCTACAATGCCTACCAAACTACCTTCAGACATCCCCAAGTTTGAAGGAAAGGCAGGAGACGACCTTGCCAACCATGTCATGACTTTCCACTTATGGTGCTCTTCCAACAACATTATGGATGATTCCATCCGACTACGATTATTTCAATGCACACTCACTAGCCCATCAACCAAGTGGTATGTAGATGAAAAATCAGGGTCCCATGAGACTTTCAAGTCTTTGGCCAAAGAATTTTTGACCTTCTTTCAATTACCAATCCACCATGACAATGTTCTTGAACTACTCTCAGATTTTAAACAAACCTCAGCCACACATATCGCTGATCACATTCACGAGTGGCGTCGACGACATAGTTTTTGCAAAGCAGAAACCACCAAACAAAAATGCCTTGATTGGTTTCTCAGATCACTTGTCTCTCTCCTCGATAAAGATGTGTCTTCTACCTTCCCTCAATCAGAAGAATAAGTTATTAGTAAGGCTCAACAATATGCCCTCATCTATTCACAATTAGGACACTTGTACACAATACTTCCTCATCTCCCAAGACCCATACCATTTGTCCAAGACAAACCTGGGATGTCTCACTCAACAGACAAATTGATTGGTAACACCACACATCACAATCCACAAACCCAAAAATCACCAATGTATGGCACACCTCACTATCCGTTGGCCTATGTAGGACTCCCTTATTATCCTCCGCCCCCTTATCAACAACCATATCCTGTTGCCCTTCCTTCACCTACTAGTGGGCCATCACCGACACCCACAATACACCCACCTATCCAAACAAGTTCTGGTACTCCCTCTACCTCATCTTATACCCTAAGTACTAGCGAAAGTGCCATGCCTTCCTATGTACCTTATGGATCATTACCACAACATGATCCGTACTTTCCATTTCCTGGCCCTCCACAACCCATGGCTCCACCACAAGGACACCCACACGCCAGGGTTAATTTTGTTCAACCCTCTCCCATTCAACAATATCAAAATTTTAAACAACTGAATACAGAAAATTCGACCCATCAGTCGAATAATGCCAAAAATAAAGGGACAAACCAAAACAATAATAATTCAGGACTAGGAGGAAACCATCCCCAACAGAACCAACATGCTGGGGGTAACCAGAATCAAGGGAACCAGAATACCCAAGGGGGCACTAATAACAAACATCAAGGAAATAATAACATCAATCTCTAGACAAACTTCTCTTGTGCCCTTTGCAGTGAGCTTGGACATTATACTCATCATTGCCCCCAAATTGTTGACTTTAAATGGATGAAAGAATCCGTAAATAGACCATGTCCTCCCACACAGCCTGCCCCACAACAAGCCCCACAATAGTATGCACAACAGCCACCCCTAGTCGTGCTGCAGAACCCCATTCCACACCAAGGAGTGATGAATACCCAACAAGATGTGCAACCTACCCTACCTCAGATGGGACAATATCCCAATCTAGGAAATCTTGCAGATCACACTATTCTCCTTACTAGTGAGGAAGAAGTTCTTCTACAAACATGTAGTCGCCAATACAACACAACCCCTGAGTCTACTCCCACCACCTCAAAAGCGCCACCAGTCATAACTGGCCCCCCTTTGATGATTCCTTGCCCTAATACTGAACCCCCCCTTCATATTCCTTGCATACCATTACGTAGGAATGTCCACAACCCTCAGGCTAGGGCGGCTCATAATTACAGTTTGGTTGATGAGTTGGCACACTCTCCTGCTGCAATGTTAGTCTTAGAAGTCCTTCAAACTTGTCCCACTCAGCGGAAGTCATTACTTTCCTCCCTAGGGGCAGTCAACCCTGGAGATACCCAACTCATCACATTTGATCTTAATAGTGGAGAACCTCGCCTCCCCACTCTCATCGCTTTTCAAATACCAATTAAAATACAGAACATTACAGTTCACCGATGCATCATTGATGAGGGTGCATCCACATGAATTATGTCAAAATATGTATGGCATAAACTTGGTTCCCCCAAACTTATACCATCTTCCATTACCCTAAGAGCCTATGACGGATGACCATCTTCTCCCAAAGGACTCTTCCAAAATGTCCCCATAGAACTCAGGAGCAAGACCATTCTCATTGACATTGAATTTATCGATGCCCCACTCGATTACAATATCTTGTTCGGTCATAGCTACATGTATGCTATGAAGGCAGTTGCCTCTTCTGTCTTTCGAACCATGATGTTTCCCCATAATGGGAAGATCATTACCATTGATCAAGTTTCACATTATGAGCCTAACCCTTCTGCCAACATCGATAGCATTCTCCCTTTCATCCACTCTAATATCGAGGTGTACCCAATCATCGAGATGGGCCCTAAAATTTTCAAAGACCCATCCTTGTTAGGAACTTACCATGGTGCACCACCTCTCATTCATCCTTCCAATCATGTATGTGTCGTCTCATCCAAGGGAACTGACATTGAGGATACCCTTCCTCCCATTGAGGCTTCTCTTATATATGACATCCCACTAGTCGCAGAGATCCTCCCTCAAGAATCTCCTGAGAACTCGTCAACTCCACCAGTTCACGATTTCACCTCACCCCAGGGCCATATCCCAGTTTGGGAAACAATTCCCCAATCCATTACTCAAATCCCCTTCTTTTATCCCCCACCAAGCGTCCAAGCTTCTCAAGTAGCTGCAACGCTTACCCTTCCCAATATGGTATCTACATCCACCAACAATGGTTCCCCAATCATCTCTCCCTCCTCAAATCGAAGGAGTTTTGATGCAGATTCCAATACCTACTCCAGAAGCAACACCCTCACCCCCTCTTGCTAACACCACCACTATAGATGGGGGCAGACGAAATAAGAAAGATCCCATTGCTCCTCTCCCTCCTCGCATCCAACCTCCTTGCACACTCTGTGAGAAAGAAGGACACCCCAATAATCGATGTCCCTCTCTCCTCGAGCTACACAATCTAATCCAACTACCTCGTACAACCACATCGCCCGTGGCTTCATCAAGCACACCCAATACTACCACAATGTCGTCCACTACAGGCAATAAAGGGTTGCAAACAAAATTTGCATGTGCCATATGTTCAGAGTATGGCCACTATACTCATCATTAACCTGCCCTACCTCAGTTTCGATAGACACTCGCGGAAATACACCAAAGTTTTCAGCAAAACCCCTCTACCTCCATGTCATCAAGTACCCAAAGCACTAACATCCATTATGTCACCACTTCAATCAATGAACATATGAGGTGTCCTTTCACCCTATGTGAATCACTTGATCAGTTTACATATCAATGTCCTATGATCATTGAATATAGGCGTCGCCAAATGGCCCTTATTCAAAACCCTACAGCCCCTCTAGTGCCAGCGGAATCAGTGATTACCCCTACTCCATCTCCAGAGGATATTCATATCCTTTCTCCTGAACACGTGATACTCCCTACTCCTCCATGGTTCTTGGATGATTTACACTAGGATTTACCCCCAAATCCCCCCAATTCTCTCGTTCATTTCCCCACGGAAATTTTATGCTCAACTACCATTT
Source organism: Picea sitchensis (assembly GCA_010110895.2). Classification (NCBI taxonomy): domain Eukaryota; kingdom Viridiplantae; phylum Streptophyta; class Pinopsida; order Pinales; family Pinaceae; genus Picea; species Picea sitchensis. Next base: position 8,195 of record SNQJ01S0265449.1, read on the forward strand.
TTAACCCTTAGTATATCAATATTTGGTTTATGTCGAGTGAACCATCGCAATCTCCTTGTGTCATTCCCCTTGCTTCTTCATCACCAGAAGACAACCACACGGTGACAGTCACCGATATCACTCTTTTAGATCCCTTGTATTCCTGACAATTCCACTGTGACGAGGACATACTTGAGGAATTAACCACCCCCGACTTCCCATGGGATGCGCTACACCATAGAGCACTCTTCCTTTCACAGGAAGCCTTCGCGCCTCCTAACCAACACCCCATATACGCAGTCGAAACCAAGGATTTTATCTCATCATAGCATATCGACTGGTTAAACAACCCTATCCCTACCCCTAATGCTTTTGAAGAAGGCAATATGGCCAACATTTCCCCTACCATCAAAATCGATATTTCCATAAAAAATGGAGTCGTCGAGGAAATCACCATTGGCGCCGCATGCACTCCTGTAGAAATTACTTCTTGCAAATCTCTCTTCCAGGAATATCGAGACATTTTTTCCTAGTCATACATGAAGATGCCTAGCCTTGACCCCTCTATCGTCGAACATCGAATAAACACTTGGCCTGATATCACACTTTTCCGCCAAAAACAACAGCCACTACACCCATCTAAAGCAGTGACCATCAAGGCGGAGATTGATAAATTACGCATCTCCGACTTCATTTACCCCATCGTCTATACATCATGGGTCTCCAACCCCATCCATGTTAACAAAAAATAGGGCATTATTCATGTCTGTACAGATTTTCACGACCTCAATCATGCCTATCCCAAAGACAACTTTCCCACGCCCTTTATCAACCAAATTATCGATGATTGTGCTGGTCACGAGGCGTTTTCCTTCATGGATGGTTTCTCTGGTTACAACAAAATCCAAATTCACCTAGTTGATCAGTACAAAACCACATTGACTACCCCCTGGGGTACTTTCTCATATCGTGTCATGCCTTTTGGCCTCAATAATGTTGGAGCGACATTCCAACGAGCCATGACATACATCTTTCATGATCTAGCTCATATCATCCTCGCATACTTGGATGACCTCACAGCACGATCCAAGAAATGCACCCAGCATCTCGATGATTTATGAATCATCTTCCAAAGGTGTCGTCAGTTCAATATCCTCTTGAACCCCCTCAAGTGTGTATTCTGCTTCACTATTGGCCACCTTCTTAGGTTCATTGTTTCCCAAAGCAGTATTACTGTGGATCCCCTCAAGGTCCAAGCCATCATGAAAATTCCCCCTCCTCAGAATTTATGCCAACTGCAGAGCCTACAAGGAAAAGTTAACTTTTTACGGTGATTTGTCCCAGACTATGCCACTCGAGCACATGGTTTCCTTCGCTTACTACGCCACGACATCCCATTCCACTGGGATGAACATGCCCAAAATGATTTCGACGATCTTAAAACGACACTCTCCAACGCCCCTTTGATTAGTCCACCCGACTATAACCGCGACTATATCCTCTACATATCAGCCTCAGTCATCTCAGTAGTAGGAGTTCTCGTTCAAATAAGGGATGATGATCGTGAGCATGTCATTTACTACATTAGTAAAAACCTCTCAGGGACACCCTTGAAATACAATCCCTAAGAGAAACTAGCCCTTGCATTCGTCCTCGCAGTCTAGAAGCTATGACATTACATTCTACTTCGAACAACCAAAGTCGTAGCAGATTCCAACCCCATGCAATACTTGCTCATCCGTCGACAAATTAATGGTAAATTTGCCCAATGGATCGTCATCCTTCAGGAGTACGATCTCGAATTTTCAACACCCAAGAGAAAGAAATCCCTCATCCTCGCCGAACTCATCATGACTTTTCCCTCAGATACTACCAATACCCCTGCCAATACTGACTTCCCCGATGAACATCTCTTTTACATATCCTCGGATGACCCTTGGTACGTTGACCTCCTCATCTACCTCTTAACCCAAAAGTTCAGTAACCACCTCTCACAAGATGATCGTCGATGTATTCACCATCAGGCCCCCCGCTACCTCCTCATCGAGGATATCTTATATCAGCGAGGGGTCGACACCATACTTCGTCGATGCTTGAATATTTACAAGCCCGATAGAGTCTTGAACAACTTCCACAATGATGCTTGCAGGGGCCACCTCTCAGGGATGTCCACCTCTCAGAAAATCTTTCGCGCAGGTTACTTTTGGCCTACATTATTTCACAATTGCATTAATGCTGTGAAGCGATGTGATAAATTCCAGCTTTATGCCAACAAAGCATGAGCACCACCTGCTCTTCTACACCCAGTCATTACTGTAGGCCCCTTTTATAAATGGGGCATTGACTTTATGACTTGCAACCCTCCATATAGCAATGGACATAAATACATCATCTTTGCAGTCGATTACTTCACAAAGTGGGCTGAAGCCATGCCTACCTTCAACAACACCACTGACACAGCAGCGCGTTTTTTTTTAACCATGTCATATCCCACTTTTGAGTACCACTCCAACTAGTCTCTGATCACGGTAAACATTTCAAGAATGAGATTTTCATCGAACTTTAATCCAGGTTAGGCTTCTCCCACAATTTTGCCTCACCATACCACCCTCAGTCCAATGGATAGGTCGAAGCAGTTAACAAGGTCCTCAAAACCATGTTGCAGCGCATGATTAACAAACATAAGACCAATTGGAATCATATGTTATTTTCCGCGCTATGGGATTACCATACGGTCGTGAAAACTGCCACTGGTTTCACACCATTTCATCTAGTCCACGAGGTCGAGGCCACTCTTCCTATCGAGTGCGAAATTCCCACCTTATGCACCATGATTGAGCTATTACCCGACACTTCTCCAATGGAGCAGAGTTCGCTGAACTTAGATTCCCTGGATGAAGAGCGTCGATCTTCATTATAGAACAATGAGGTAGCCAAAAAATGGTCAAAATCCACCTTTGATCACCATGTCAACCTTTGTTCATTTCATGAAGCCGACCTTGTCCTTGCTTAGGATATTGCTCATGATACCCTCGACCATGGAAAATTCGAGTCACTATGGCATGGACCTTACATTATCCAACATTGCGTCACTAAAGGTGAATACATCTTGGCTTCCCCTGAGGGCCACCCTCTCAAAGAACCCATCGACGGGTTGTACTTAAAGAAATTTTACCCCTTAGCGTAGCCATTCTACACTAGGTTATTTCTTTTTGTAGTTTTTTTAATCTTTTGTTTTCCATACCTCATGTCTAAACTATCATTTGTGTTATTGACAGATGCCTCCTCTGTCGGCCTACCACATTGGTTATGCCGACGGCACCAGCCGTTGGACATAGAATCTTGCTTCAGCCGCTTGGGCCCTCTATTCCCCCTCACATGAACTGCTCCACTCCAGTGGCATATGTTTGGGCTCAGCAACCAACAACCAAGCAGAATACACTGTCGTCATAGGATTCCTCACCGAGGCTAGCCATCATCATATTCATCACCTTAGTGTCTTATTAGATTCCCAACTTGTCATCCTCCAGCTCAAAAATGTGTACCGTGTTCGCGATCCTTGCCTCTTTCACAAATACCTACAAGTTATACTTTTATCTCGACATTTTGATTTCATTACATTTACACACATCCCAAGACAATTCAATCAAATAGCAGATAATATGGCTAACATTGTACTATATTGGCATATATCACATCAAGACACCTTTACACACACATAAACCATTAGAACTCTGTCACAACATATAGATTAGACATCATAAACAACATTAAAAATCATCACACACATGTGCACATCACAACGATCCCAA
>SNQJ01S0265451.1:0-11985 GCA_010110895.2 Picea sitchensis
GGACTTATCCCTCATGTGGTCACGTCCTTCTTCAAGGAAGGTCATACACCAACAAAATACTTGATCGAGGATCAAGTAGCCCCATAACTTTTTCTGGGGTCTTATCCACCAAGGTCCAAGACCAAGGATCAACCCATGCCCCAAGCATGGGTCCCCTGGACCATGTCCAGGGGCCCTAGACTTATCTAGGGGCTTTAACTGCTTGGTCCTAGACCAAGAACCCCAGTCGTATACTAGGGGCCCTCCCAGGGGTCTTTACTACTTGGTACCAGACCAAGAACCCCAGTCGTCAACTGGGGGCCCTCTTAGGGGTCTTATCCACCAAGGTACAAGACCAAGGATCAACCCATGCCCCAGGCATGGGTACCCTGGACTTTTCTAGGGGCCCTAGACATATCTAGGGGTTTTAGCTGCTTGGTCCTAGACCAAGAACCCCAGTCATATACTGGGGGACCTCTCAAGGGTCTTTTGCCATGGCACTGACTATTTGGTCTCAGACCAAGAAACCCCAGGGGTGCACTTGGGCACCCTAGATCTCAGCTAGGGTCTTTGCCATCCTCCCGGAGAATGGCTCTTGCAACTGCTATAAATTTAACAATTTTCAACAACGACAAGGGCATAGTATTTTGATTAGTGTGTTTTCATCTCTTAGAGGTAATGTCTGAAGTTTGGAGATGTTATAGAGAACACCTTCATCTACCTACTCACCAAATTTAGTAGAAAAAAATTGAGTTTAAGTATTGTGCATATGTCAAATTTCTTGATTTCTACAAGAACAAGTATTTAGTATTTTGACTAACACACATTCAATTCTTGGAGTTAGTCTACATTTTTTATATGTTATCAAATTTCTTGATTTCTACAAGAACACGTATTTAGTATTTTGACTAACACACATTCAATTCTTGGAGTTAGTATACATTTTTTATATGTTGTAGAGGACATCTTTCTCTCCCTGCCCACCAAATTTCATCAAAAAAATGGAATTTAAGGGATGTGTCTAAGCCCTACACAGAGCATGACAGAAAACCCAGATTGCATTCCACATGTTCATTTCTAGGCTGCGGGGGAGCGCCCCCCCTCCTCTCTCCCGCTCCCGAAGCACACTCCTAAAGGGAGCGTTTTTTGGTAGCACGCTCCCTGCCTTAAAAGGTCTTGTAACCATGGTTGGAAGTGGAACTTATGGGTGAATATGATGGTGATCATAATCTTGGAGGAGACATGCCACCCCCATCCACTAGCAGCATTCCAAATGCATCAATTTTTCCTTTATCTTCACAATGTCCATTGTCACGTGGGGGCCATTCAGTGGTTGGTCGTGTTCCACAAACACTTCTACCTACTCCTACTTCTCTTCTTCAAAGATCATGGGAGAAGAAACTAGAAGTTTGTCATGGCAAGAGGAAAACTTAGAGCATAGTACTTAGTATTGTTGAGATTTGGGTACTTTGGAAAGTAGTCCCCTTGTGTTTGTGAGTCTCTAAACACAAAGAGGCATTCATATGAGGGAGGGAACATTCCAAGCTTAGGGGCGCACTTGGAGGAGGAGAGGCACAAAGCTTCAAGGAGGGTGCACCATATTTCATGAGAGATTTCATGGAGGAGGAGGGGTGCACAACTTGAAGGGAGCCTTAGTGAGAGCTTAAGGGCACACACCACCTAGAGGGAGGTCTTGCTAGAGGAGGGGAGCACTAGGGCTAGGTGCGCACCAAGCTAAGGAGGAGGGCGCACTTGTGTAGAGGGCGCCAAGTCCAAGGAAAGAGGGCAAGAGCTTAGCAAGGTTCAAGTGGGAAAAGGAAAAGGCAAAGGAATCTCAAAGGAAAAGATAAAGGGACAAGGAAAGAGGACCAAGGGTTAGCAAGATAGCAAGAGAGGAAGGGCGTACCAATGTAAAGGGCACCTTGCTTCTATGGGCTAGCAGGCACATCTTCAAGGGACTCCAAAGCATCCAAGAGTGGTTGCTATTGTATCAGGTTCACTTGTATATGTTTTCCTTGTTGTACATTTTTCTTTGAGATCTTCTATATACATCTAGCTTCAAACTGGTTTTCCCCATGGGGTGTTTCCAAGGTCACGTTGACCTAAAACTTATGTGTCCATTTTCATGCATGCTTAGATGTGTAGATCAGCATTTAGAGTTGTAAAGATCGTGAGGAGTGTTATTTGTTTTGAGTATATTGCATGTGCTAACCATTGGTATGAAAACACTTGCAAGGGCACCTCAAAAGAGCACGTAACCAATAACAATTGTGAGCAGAAAGTACTTGATTGTTTGCTGTCCTAAAACAGCAGCAAAGGACAGTCTCGAAGATAAAACTTAGAGCCAAAAATATGGTCAAAGACAAACCTGTTTTGGCAGCCTCATAGTACCTCAGTTTTCTTCACGGTATAAGAGCCCTTGGTGGCAAAGACTTGCTGATTTCTACAGCATTCTATTGGCAGTTTCTTGACAACTTGTTGGCAAATTTTTGGGACAGATTGTTGACAGTTTGTTGGACAGTTTGTAGGACTGTTTTGGACATTTTTGCACAGCCTCTTATCACACCTGTGTGGATAGGAGTGAGGCTGAGTTTGGACAACCTCTTTTCACACCTGTGTTTTCAGGAGTGAGGTTGTAGTTGGACAGCTTCTTTTCACACCTGTGTTGACAGAAGTGAGGCTGTACTCTTGTGCAGTTTTAGCATTAGTGTGAGCTTTAGTGGACAGCCATGTTGGTGTCCCAGATGCGGGCAGAGGATAAGCTAGACGGAGCTAGCAACTAGTCCCCTTGGAAGACCGGGATCATATTCGTCTTAGAGGATCTTGAACTATGGGATATAGTTCAAGCTCCTGTGGTGATTCCTCCTACACTTGCTCCTTCACCATTGTTCAATGTAGATTTCAGGAAGAAGAACTCCAAGGTGAAGAGGAAAACGCATAACACTTCCACAAAATCTTTAGTAGTCCCATGGTTCAAACGCATAACATGGTCAACATGGAAAACCAAAACCAAGCCCAACCTACTAAGAACCAACCTTTGGAAGACAAGGTTTCTAGCATTACATAAGCGCAACCCTGACTATGGTGTCATCACCAAGCACAATCTCTATTTTGACCTCGAGATCTCTGAGATCAGTGAAGTGCTCTCTAACACCCGTCATGTGGCTCGAAGCTCCACTGTCTATGTACCAGATGTTGGGTGTCATCTCAACTGGAGTGCAACAAATAAGGAAGGCACACTCCCTCTCAAACTGTACCTGAAAATCTGCCTCATCTGTTGTAGTTGTTGTACCACCCGATGTCTTCTTCCTATTGGGACACTGTCCAGCATAGTGCCCCATCTTCTTACAAGCAAAGCACTTCACTTTGCTCATATCTCTCTTCTGTCCACTGCCACTCTCCTGTGGCTTGGCCCCCATCTTGGGACCCTGTCTAGCACCCTTCCCGACCTTCTTCTTTCCCTTTGTCCAAAGAACAATATCCTCATCACCTTCAAAAATACATTGATGTCCTGAAAATCTAGAGCTACATCTCAGCTCCTCCTATAAAAAGTTGTCCCAAAGCCTCTCCCAACTGGGCATGACCTCCCAGGCTACAATGCCTCGCAAGAATGAACCCCAAGGTTCGGAAAAGTTGTTTAAAGTTGTCCTCACCAAAAATTCTGGATCCACAACCTTTCTGATTGCTGCCAAATCATCTTGAATCTGCGTAAATCTTCCAAGGTATGAAGTGACCAACTCTATCTTGAGCATCTGAATGCTCCTGAGCTTCTCCTGCAGAACCATCTTTCGGTTTTTATTGGGACTTTGGTAGAGCTTGCACAATGAGGCCCACATCTCAAAGGCATAGTCCTTCCTAGTCAAATGGGGTATGACATGGTCTCTCACCGCATCACAAATAGTCCTCTTTGCCTTGGTGTTCTTCTTCCTGAAATCTGCATCCAACAAGGGAGATGGAGCAACTGCAGGAGGAATCACCACGGGAGCTTGAACTATATCCCATAGTTCAAGATCCTCCAAGACAAATATGATCCTGGCCTTCCAAGGGGACCAATTGTTAGCTCTGGCTAGCCTATCCTCTACCCTCATCTGAGATACCGACATGGATGTCCACTGAAACTCACACTGATGCTACAACTGCAAAAGAATACAGCCTCACTCCTGTCAACACAGGTGTGAAAAGAGGTTGTCCAAATACAACCTCACTCATGTCAACACAAGTGTGAAAAGAGGTTGTCCAAATACAACCTCACTCCTGTCAACATAGGTGTGAAAAGAGGCTGTCCAAAACAATCCCAAAAAACTGCCCATTGTATGCTCTACAAATCAGCGAAACTTAGCCACCAAGGCTCTGATACCATATGGATTTTTGAGGAACTATGGGGGCTGCCCAACAGGCCTGTCTTTGACCTCTTATTGGGCTCTAAGTTTAGTCTCCAAAACTTTACTTTGCTGCTGTTTTAGGACAGCAAACAGTCAAGTACTTTTCTGCCCACAATCTGATGGTTAAGTGTTATTTGAGGTGCCCTTGCAAGTGTTTTCGAACCAATTGTTAACACATGCAATGTAACTCAAAACAAATAACACTCCTCTAGGATCTTTACAAGCTCCTAATGCTGATCTAAACAACTAAGCATACATGAGAAATGAACGCATGTATTTTTGGTCAACACGACCCTGGATAAAACCACCCCGGGAAAAACCAGTTTAGAATGAAAATGTATATAATTGATGTCTAAAGCATGAGATACAACAAGTAAGCAAATACAATGGAACCTTTACAAGTAGAAAGCTCCTCTCAAGCCTTGCTAAGGGTTCAAAGAAGATATGCACCCAAGCAAAGTGTGCCCTCTTCCATTGTTGTCAATCTCACTGAAACAATGTGCCCTTGATCCTCTTTCCACCGATGAAGAATCCTTTGCACACAAACAAGTTGTTGTGTGCTACCTCTCCACTAAAACTGACAGATCTACGATCGTCCAAGTATAGCTAGTGCCTACTAAGTATGTGCCCTCCTCCTAGAGTGCGCCCTCCTCAAAGTTAAACCACACACCACAAATAATAGAGGGCCTAAGCCTCCATGAGTCCTCCATGAAAGGAAGTGCCCAAGCTTCCCTCATCCATAGCCTCCATCCTCATCTCCATGCTCTCTCTCAAACTCTCCAAGTGAACAAATGAGTGAATGCGCCTCTCATGAGCCTATGCGCCCCTCTTGAACAATCCATAAGGAAACCTACAGATCGATGGCCTAGATCACTCCAAGCCACATCTAATCAATGGGTGAGATCATCCCAAAAGAATCTCACTTAGAAACCCACTTTGGGTTAAGTTTCCTAAGTTCACTTTATGTCCCTTCATTCACCCACTTAGTGAATAAAATGTCACTTTTTCCTTAAGTGAGAAAATTCCACCTTTTTGACTTAAGTGAAGTCAAAGTGGAGTTAGACATAAAGTACAAGGTACATAGTCACAAATATTTCCCTCTTGTGGTTAGAGACCCAAAACCACAAGGGGACCACTTCCCAAGGTACACCAAAACTCAACACACCCTCTTACCGAGGAAAATGTTTCTCACCTAGCCCATCTTGTCTCTGAAGTAGACATGCTTGCCCCTTGGCAAGGCCTTGGTGAGAATGCCTGCAACCTGCTCGTCAGTCGGAATGTACTGAAGATGTATTGCCCCTCGTTGAACCCAATCTCTGATGAAGTGGTATTTGATCTCTATATGCCTTGACCTATCAAGGAACACTGGATTCTCAGAGAGTTTGATATAACTCTGATTATCGCAGTGAATGACAGTCGGAGGCAACTCCTGACCAAATAATCCTACCAGCAACTTACGAAGCCAAATGGCCTTGCAATTGACCTGACTGATCGCCATATACTCTGCCTTGGATGAACTCAAAGCAACTGACTTATGTTTCTGACTATACCAGGAAACAAGTTTTGACCCCAACCCAAAACAACACCCTAAGGTGCTCTTCCTGTCAATAGCACATCCTGCCCAGTCTAAGTCTGTGTAGCCAACCAAACTCACTCCATCCCCTCTGACATAGTCCAGGCCATAATCCACTAAACCTGCAATGTACCTCAAAACATGTTTTGCCCCAATCCAATGAGTGCTCCTCAACTCCACCATGTACTAGCTGAGAGTGTTCACGGAAAAACAAATATTTGGTCGAATGTTGATAAGAGACATCAATGATCCAATCAACTGCCTATATCCTGTAGCATACACCAACCAGGAATATGAAGCGCTAAGCTTCTTCTAGTTGGTGACCATGGGTGTCGACATAGGCTTGCAGTCCTCCATCTGAAATCTGCTCAAGATGTCTGCAACATACTTCCCCTATCCAAGGAAGATGTGACCTTCCTTCCGCCATACCTCCATGCCCAAGAAATAATGCATCAACCCAATGTTAATCATCTCAAACTCTGATGCAAGGCTCAACTTGCACTCAACTATGAGATGCTTCGCTCCCGTGATGAACAAGTCATCCATATATAGAATGAGAATAGGTGTGTCCTCACCTCTAATGATGTAATAGAGGTTAGGATCAACATCGCTTTTCTCAAACCCCATCTGAAGCAAATATGAGTCAATGCACGAATACCAAGCTCTGGGAGCTTGCTTCAGACCATACAATGCCTTTCGCAAAAGGCACACGTGAGACTCTCTCTCGCACACCTCGAACCCCTGTTGTTGCTCAATGTACACCTCCTCCTCAATAAAGCCATTGAGAAATGCGGTCTTTACCAGTGTTGAAAAAGCCTGCGATTTTTCACGACTTTTTCTAGCTGACGAAAAATCGGCTAGAAAAAATCGCGATTTTTTCTAATTTGAAAAAGTCGGGAATTTTTCATAAAAGTCGTGGCCAGTGATTTTTTCTAATTTCAAAAAGTCGGGACTTTTTCATAAAATTCGTGGCCAGTTAGTGAAAATCATCCCTCATAAACCAGATTTTTTGAATTTCTTTTGTCATTTTTGTTTGTTGTTGCTTTCTCCATATTTATATGCTAATGTGTTTATCTGATGTTGTTGTTGCTTTATATGTTTAAAATTTTGAAAAAAATGAATATATTTTGTATTTCTTAATGTTTGTCGTGGTTTTTCAATTTTTTGCCGACTTTTCCTGAAACGATGTTTTCTGGACCCTCGGCGACTTTTTGCGGATGCCAACTTTTTCAACAGTGGTCTTTACATCCATCTGATGTATCCTCCAACCCATCTTTGTCACTATGGAAATAATACTCTGAATGGAAGTGTATCTCGCAACTGGTGCGAATGTCTCATCATAATCAACTCCCTCTACCTGAGAGAATCCACACGCCACAAACCGGGCCTTGTGTTTCTCTATGCCACCATCTACAGCATACTTGGCCTTATACAACCATCTACAAGTCACAACTGCCTTCCCCACTGGCCTCGACACCACCTCCCATACATTATTGCACATAATGGAGTCATACTCCTCTAGCATGGCCTCTCGCCAAACCTGTTGGTCAAATGTCTGGGCAAATGTCTCTAGCTCTGCATCTATGATGCTCGTCACCATCGCCAAGTAGGACCCAAGCCGCTCTGGTGCTCTACTCTCTGAACTGTCACTTGGGCTCTCCTACATTCTCCTTGGCTTCCTTCAGGGTCTCCTGAAACCATCTCGGTTTCCTTTTTCCTGGAGTAACCAACGGAGAAGTAAGATCTCTTCACCCAAGAGTCTCTGCCTCAGATCTAATCCCAACACTCTGGGATCCTGAAGACTGCACCCTTTGCCTGAACCCCATGCAACTGTGAACCTGAAGTTGTGTAAGGTGACCATGTCACCCCTTAAACTGGTGCACTAGACGCCTGAGGCTGTGCTCCCTCTGAAACATCAATTTGTGTCTCTGGAACGTCCTCAATACTGGTTCTCGACTCGAGAGACCTCCTGAAAGCTATATCCTCCTCAAATCTAACATCTCTTCTCACCACCACTCTCTGTTGTGATGGAATGTAGATCCGGTAAGCCTTCAAGACTTTTGAGTACCCAACTAGAATGTCATGTTGGGCAATGGGGTCTAGCTTTATCCTCCTCTCCGAGGGGACATGAGAGTATGTCAAGCAACTGAAAATCTGAATGTGCTCAACATCGGGCCTCTTACCAGTGAAGACCTCCTCAAGAGTTTTCTTCCCTAAAATCCTGTGGGGACTTCTGTTCTACAGATAAACTGCAACAACACTCACCTCAACCCATAGGAATAAAGGAAAAGTTTGATCATGCAACATAGATCTTGCTGCACCTGTAATGGCCTTGTTCTTCCTCTCGACAACCCCGTTCTGCTGGGGGTTGTAAGTCACGGTCATCTGTCTTCTAATCCCTGCACGAGTACATAAGTCTACAAACTTTGTGGAGGCATACTCACCTCCATTGTTTGACCACAAGACCCTGATCCTCTTTCCTGTCTGGTTCTCCACAAGAGCTTTGAACTCTTGGAACCACTTGAAGACCTCATTCTTGGCCTTCAAGAAATAGATCCAGGTCTTCCTTGAGTGGTCATCTATGAATGTGAGATAATACTCACAACCACTCAAGGACGTACGAGACATAGGCCCACACACATCTGTGTGTACTAAATCCAGTACCCCAGCTGACCAGCTGTCACTGCTGGGGAAAACAGCCTTGGTAAATTTACCAAGCGCACACCCTCTGCACACATCCTCATGATCTGAGCTTAACTATGGCACTCCTGTCACAACCTCTCTCAGCCCTCCAAGAGCCCCATGATGGAGGTGAGCCATCCTCCAATGCCATAACTCACATAACTGACTGTTGTCGCTACTTGTTGTCAAAGCATGCAGCGTCTGAAAAAGAAATCTGTATAGTTTACCATCCCTCACTCCAATCACCTTCCCTGAGGTGAGACAGGACCCCTTAGGGTGTATAAGAACCTTTGTCCCTCTCAAGAACACCAAAAGACCCCTATCCTGGAGGGTGGAAACTGATATCAGATTCTTCTTCAACCCAGGGACTTACAACACATCCCTGAACAAAATAGGTGGCATAGTGTCCCTCTGAAATGTCACTGTGCCAAGCCCAGCAACCCTGACTATGGTGTCATCACCAAGCACAATCTCCATCTTGACCTCAGGATCTATGAGATCAGTGAATTGCTCTCTAACACTCGTCATGTGGCTCAAAGCTCCACGATCTATGTACTAGCTGTTGGGTGTCGTCTCAACTGAAGTGAAACAAATAAGGAAGGCACACTCCCTCTCAAACTGTACCTGAAACTCTATCTCATCTGCTGTAGTTGTTGTACCACCCGGCCTCTTCTTCCTGTTAGCGCACTGTCCAGCATAGTACCCCATCTTCTTACGATCAAAGCACTTCACTTTGTTCATATCTCTCTTTTGTCCACTACCACTCTCATGTGGCTTGGTCCCCATCTTGGGACCTTGTCTAACACCCTTGTTGACCTTCTTATTTCCCTTTGTCCAAAGAGCAATATCCCCATCACCCTCAGAAATACGTTGTTGTCCTGAAGATCCAGAGGTGCATCTCAGCTCCTCTTGTACAAAGTCGTCCCAAAGCCTCTCCCAACTGGGCATGACCTCCCAGGCTACAATTGTTAAGTTTTGAGCTATTATTAGGTTTCTTTTCAATTTACTAGATAACCATAGCATAGGTAGGATCACTGAGAGAAACAAAATCACAAGATACACAGTATTTATCCTGGGAAACCCTCATGGGGGAGAAAACCCAACAAAACTTCCTTAATATAGATAGCCAATACAATGCCAAGACAATAAACCAAAACACTAGAGAATATCCAACACTAAGCAATGTGCATCTCTCTTCCTTCTTCTCCCAACTGTAGCTCTCCAAACTTGTGCAATTGAAGAGTGAATGGGTGAGTGAACAAATGAGGCGCTATCCTCCTTTATTTATACTAGATGGCAGGCACTGGAAAGATGTCTCTTCAATAGGCAGGGCCGACTTCTCTTCTTAGTGGTTAAAACAACTTTAATTAGCATAATATAGTTAGGATTTGACCAATCCACAAAAGGGGATTTGGTCAATTACAATGCCTGACATGATCAATCCACAAAAGGGGATTGATCTAATTAACAATGACTCAATAATAAATAGAATATTCTTTGAAGTTACAATATTTCAACACTCCCCCTTAACAGGAAGGGCATTCGACAACATCATCAACGAACCAATAATCTATCTGTACAGAGTAGCATCAACCAATTCTGACAAGGTATCTACCAAGAGCCTCAACTTCGTTTCCATGAGTGTGTTCATGGATTTACACTCCAACATGTTAAACCTCTCCACTATTTCAACAACATACATCCCTTGATTAAGGGAGATCTTCTCTGGGCTCTGCCAAACTTCAAGACCTTAAGATAATGCATTAGGTCCTTCATCAAACTCTGTAGCGAGCTTCTTCTGCAATTTGTGATGAGATTTTCTTCATCTTGTCAAGAATATAGTAGCAACAATATAACTGGCTCATCATTCATAACCTTGAAAAGCTCTAGGAGCTCTAGAAGCTTGCTTCATCTTGCAGACATGAGTCTTTCTATCTTCAACTTCAAATCAAATTTTCACATCACTTTGTACCAACCTGGTACACTTTCTCAGCTGCAACTCAATCTTCACAATCATGTGTTAGCTCTATGTGCTTTCTGCAAAGCACTATCTGTCCTACTATCTGGGAGTATGTCCTCTACTCTCTCTGCAACTGTTCCTCTGGAAGTGGGACTCTGCACCTGCCGTTGCTCTGAAGTTGAGAATGGCTGCCTCATTCTCACTGTGACTGCTGAAATCTGAGAGTAACTCCTCTACTTCATCATGGCAACAACTTCATCTAAAACTGAGAGTGGCTCAATAACTGATACTGAAGGTAGCCCTTCTTCTTTCATGGAGGTAACTCTATCTTTTATTGTAGTCATGTCTCCATGACCCAACTAATGTACTGCACCAACTGTAACTCAATTTTAAATATGGGGATTTCTCCCCCTGCATCTCATACTATATATGAATCATGGTTGTTCTGGCTCTCTTTATGAATACTGGAACTACTTCTTCAATTACTGGAGTAAGTGTCTCGTCATAGTCTTCTCCCTCTTGTTGGGAGAATCCTCTGGACACACATCAGGCTTTGTACATATGCAACATGCTTGATCTATTAGATCAATCTTGGAAGTCAATACTGACTTCTCTTCTAGTCTCACGAAAAAATCCATATCATAGTCTTTATGACTGGCTTCCTTCTCTGTCACTGAAACAAGGGAATATTCCCATGAGATTTCATATCTCGTAGAAGTTTCTGAAGCTACGATCTAGTCTTCTCATGGCATCTGTCTCCCAGTCTGGAAGTTGTCTCTTCATCTCATCCTTTCTGAGATCAGGCTTACTCTCGATTTCTTCTGAGTCTACAGGGACTTCATCATCTCTTATGAGGTATACTTGGTGTTGAATACCACGTCTAAATATGAAAGGAATAGTCAGACTTCAAACGAGTTCTGCTTCCCGTCAAGGTGGCTTCATTATCCTTTGACCAAGTCTTTTGTGAGTTCTTTGTTTTAATGTTTGGTCATTTTTGGAGCCTTCTGCTCCTTACAATAAATCTTCATATGAGATACTCTGGATCTCAAAAATAGCTTCTTCTTCATCTTCTTTGGTACATGGATGTATACCGTCATGTACACGATTTGGGTAGTTTGCTTCATGTCTCATCTAATCCATTGCCTTCTGTAACCTTCACTATAGCTTCCTCAGGGTTATCACCAGTGACCTGAACCAAGGTCAACAAAACAACATGCAAGAATAATACTCTTTTGATAATATTAATCAAAACAATAGCACGAATAATCGTCACAGTAGCTCCTTTAGAGCTATCACTTGTGACATGCCTGAAACAAAGATCAAAAGTAAGAAATACAATACGAAATGAGATCAACACTCTTCTAGTGTTGTGATCAAACATTCCTCCATGGTAACCTAGAACCAACACA
>SNQJ01S0265452.1:0-11985 GCA_010110895.2 Picea sitchensis
AAGAATGATCCCAAAATATCAGGGAATCCAGTACTAGGATAACCATTCGAATGCCATCTCATCCTTCTAGAAGATTCCCTTCTAGAAGCATCGAGAATTCATCTTTTTCCTTGCTTTAGGAAGAGTTTTCACCCTAGCAGTTCAACACAGTGCGAACTTCTCACACCCTGGATTAAGGAAGCCTACGAGAATCATACATTCTCGCACCCAAATATACTAGCAGCCTGTGAACAGTCTTCAAAAAGGAGTTTTCTTGGAAAAGATGAAAGTAACTTTTTCTCAGGAGAAAGTTCTTATGAAGAGCCCGAGTACACCATCATTAATACATCATCATGAGGACCAAAATCATGGGTAACAGAATATGAAAGTATAAATAAGAAGCTAGGATCTCTTGTAAAATGAACATTTGGTAAGAATCCTTTTTGTGGATCAATGGAGAGCTTCTTGGTAACATATTTTGGAGTATTGATGGAGAGCTTCTTGTGAGAGAATCTTATTGGTGTGGATATATTGAGCATGATTGAATATCTATTCCGAGGAAGAGAGCAAGAGGAGGATCTTATGGATGCATCAAAGTTTCGGCAATGTCGGAGACCTTGACGACAAAAGTCTCGGAGTCACAACAAACCCTATTTTATGATGCCCACACGGGCTGTTTGTGTATAGGGTGCATGTACACGCTGGCTGGCAGTGTATAGGGTGAGTGTACACATGGGATGACTATGTACAGGGAGCATGGAATGAATAAAATCATGGAGATTTATGTTTGAGCCGGTGCCAAGCTCTTGGATGATGAGGTAGGTTCCAGATCTGCATTCTATGGCCTTAGATCTATCACTAAGACACTGGTATGGTTACATTATTGTCTTGATAGATACTATTGTTTGGTATGTTGTGAATGCTTAAGGCATTCTTGGTATGGCTTCTATGATGTGGCTCAGTTTGGTTGATTTGGTTGATGGAGTGAGCAACACTCTTGTGATTCAGTCGTGACATGATTGAGATAGCATTCATATTGATTTGTTGTGGAGCATGAGAAATCTATTGGAGAGCTTGGATGAGTTGTGACTGGCTATGGGTCAATTTGGATAGTGGAAGACATAAGAGAAAGTGATTGCAGGTTGCAGAGGATCTGAGCATGTGAAGCAAAGAAAAACCCTAGTTGCTCAAGAGCATACGCTTGTTACATTATACAATGGCCACGTTCACACACGGGTTGTAGTGAGCCAGGGCGCATGCACATGTGGGCTTCACTACTGACAGGTCACGTACCTATTGACAGATTGATATCTATTGAGGATTGTTGCCTCATCTTAGTTGGTGCTGAGAATGTAAGTTGAGTCTTGCATATAGAGCTGGTTCTCTTGTAGAGTTGTACTCTATTCAGTCTTTGTTGATAAACCCCAAGGATTGTAGTCCGTAATAAAAAGAAATTTGTACATACATCTTGTGTTCTTTTTGTTCTTTGTGTCCTTTGTGATGATGACTTGTTGATGATATATTTATGATATATGTTGTTGATATGTGCCTACATCTAACTGGTTATAAATGACAACAATGGGTAATGAATAAATGTTGAATACTAATTGATAAGTTTTGTGCAAGAGGGAAGTTTTGTGATAACGAGCCCCACACTCATTCACCCCCCCTC
Source organism: Picea sitchensis (assembly GCA_010110895.2). NCBI lineage: Eukaryota > Viridiplantae > Streptophyta > Pinopsida > Pinales > Pinaceae > Picea > Picea sitchensis. The sequence goes on from SNQJ01S0265452.1 coordinate 1,652, forward strand.
TAAGTGTGGTAGGTGTGTCCAACAATAAGTTCATAAACATAAAGAACAAGGATTATGAGATGGATTCCTACTTTCTTGGTATAGACATTAGGGTCAAAATGACATCTAGAAAATCTAGTATCAAGAAGAAATATGTCAATTTTGTCATACCAAGCTCAAGGAGATTTCTTAAGACCATAAAGAGATTTTGTAATGAGAGAATCAAGGCTTGAATCATTTTGGACATAGCCAGGAGGTTGTTCCATGTAGATTTTTTATTTCAAATCCCAATGTAAAAAAGGAATATTTGGCATCCATCTGATAAACCTCCCACTTATGTGAGGCTACAAATGCTAGAACATTAGGGTGGAATTCATTTTAGCAATGGGGGTAAATGTTTCATTCTAGTCAATTCCTTCAACTTGAGATAACTATTTAGAAACTAACTGGGCCTTATGTCTTTCAACACTTCCATCTGATGCATACTTAGTTCTATACACCCATTTACATCTGACAAGTTTTCTTCCTTTCATAAGAGGTACAAGATCCCAAGTATCGTTCTCCATTAAAGAGATATACTCTTCATTTATTATTTTGTCCCAATTTGGATTACATGAATCTTCTACAAATGTTTCTAGATTATGAGTCTCTAAAAATTGAGCCAAAATAGAAGAGGCTCATTGGAACTGTGAACATGTTCAATGTTGAGCCAAAGGATCATCGAAAAGATCACCAGTTGCTTCTCAAGTTTAATGAACCCATCTAGGAAGTTGTGGTGTTGATGCAAGTTCATGTTCAATGGAATCAACTAGAGGAAGGTGAGCAGGTGGAGGTGCATTTTCATCCTCGCTATCATTTGAAGAAGAATAAACTAGAATAGGAATATAATATGACACAAATGTAGAATATGGATTGCATGTTGAAGGCATGGAAAGAGTTTTTCATCAAATTTAACATCTCTTCTAATAAAAATTTCATTAAAATGAGGTTGAATAAGTCTGTAACCTTTGACATCTTCAAAATATCCAACAAACATATACTTCTCACTTTTAGACTGTAAATATTTCCTTTTTCGATGTTATATACTTTAGATCCTTTGTGGGAGTGTGATTTACTATATAATTTGCACAATTAATGTCTTATGCCGAATACTTAAGACTCAAGCCCTTATATTGGATCATACAATTAGCCATTTATTTTAATGTGTGATTCTTTCTCTCAGCAACAACATTTTATTGTGGTGTATATGGAACAATATGTTGCATCTGAATTCCCTCTGCAATTTAGTAACTTGTAAATTTATTGTTCACATATTCACCTCCATTATCTGTTCTTGACCTTTGAAGTTGATATTCAAATGTTTTTTCTACAAGGGCCTTATAGGCTAAAAAAATTACAAACACTTTGCTCTTAAGTTTTAAGAAGTAAACTGAAGTGTCTCAATAAATCATCAATGGAAGTTAAGAAATATTTGCACCCAGAGAAACAAGGAGAAAAAAATGAACCACACAAGTCATTGTGAACAAGATGCAAAGGGGTCGAGGTGTGTCAAGAGGCACATTTGTCAAAAATATCCCAACGATGTTTTTCTAGAACACAACCGACAAAAACACCATCTCTGTAAAAAACGAGAGGAAGACCAGTCACCATCTGTTGCTTACATGGTTTTTGCAATGAGCGATAGTTTAGATGACCAAACAGCCCATGTCAAAGTTTTCTCAAGTCATTGCTATGAGAAACAAAAATTGATGGAAAATATGATGAACCAAAGTTGTCAAACTTGTACAACCTGGTAATATCATCAACAATTCTAGTTGTGAGGACATACTTAGGATCTTTTAAATACTTAATTACAACTTGGTGAGGTGAAAAATCAATAGTTTTACCTTCACCTAAATGTGTGATCTCATACACTAATAGAAGGTTGCAGGAAATACTTGGAACACATAATACATCATTGAAATGACCATTATTTCCTAAATTGCTCTATACCCTACAACACTAAGATATCTATCATCACCAAAAAATATTTTCTTGGTGTTACATTTATTTAGAGTAGAAAGTATGCCTTTATCCTTATCCATGTGATAGGTTGCTCCATAATCAATAAGCCACTCATCAGAAAAAGTAGAAGTTTCAGGCCTCAATGGGAAAGAGTGAGTTTCATTTGGGAGAAACTAGAGTAGAGAATTAAGATGTCCATGGGAAGAAGGAAGAACTATTAATAATTAATATTGATGTTTTGTTTCTTCATCGTTTCTTCTAAGGACTCCATTTTTTTGAATCATTTAGACTCCATATGACCATGGCTGTGAGTTGTATTAATAATGGATCTTCTAACTATATTTTCTCATTTGATTGATCAGTTTATGTAGGAACACAATGCAATACAGCAATACACATAAATGTACCAGATATGTGGTGGAAATAAGACTACATTTCATTAATAACAAATGAATGAAAATGATTAGAATGAGATGGAATAAAACTAGCTAGAGTGTTGGTATCTTAGAGAGGATGTGGTAGCTCTGCGGCCTCACGAGAACTCCTTGTTAAAATGGGAGGCTCGAGAGAGGGTCCAAGTGGAATAGGTGGTGTGCAATATCCACTGGATCAGTCCTCTGCCAGGAGTAATGGTCCCCATTGCGTTGGGGTCCTCCATGAGATGAGAGCTTGCTGGACTTGGTCCACAGGTGAGCCACTTTCCACAGTGAAGGAGTTCAGCCTGCACTTTGACAACTCGGTATAGCTGGATCCTCTGTTGGTAGGTGTTCTTGATAAAATTGTCCATAATTGATGGAGTTGTGGCTTGTTCAATACTGATCAGGTTTAACTCTGTTGGTGAGTTGATACGCCATGTCCGGATGAAATATCGTGAGGGGTGAAGTGAGGGTCGAAGGTGGTCCACATAGAACATTGGGTCCTGGAAACCAGGGAATGGTGGAATATCGAGGAGCTCAAAGAATAGTCCCTGACCTTGAGTGATGGTGTATATTTCTCTCGGGCGGCCGAATCTGCGGTAGGAGTCGGAGAATACTACCAGTACTTCACACACTTTATGCATCCCTCTCGAAAGTTGTGTAGCTTGATGTGATATGTATTACTTGTACTTAGCATTAGCTATGTCCAAGATGTCATGAACTTGTTAGCGGATTTGATGAATGCATTTCCGGTGGGTTGGTTGTTTGCAATAGACCCTCAAAGCTGGACATGGGCTGAATGAGTAGCCGCAAATGGCATGGCTATATCAATGGGACATAATTATTGGAATCCCAAACCCACTTGAAGAAGGGTTGTGGTTGGTTGAGTTGGTGGTGGTTGTAGCTGTGTTTTACATAGGGGGAGGCTCTCATCCCGTAATCGTGGATACTTTAGGTTGTACATGCAAATTGTGTACAATCATCAGATTGAGCGACCTACAATGCATGCATCAGTTTAGGATGGAAATAATGTGGAGATTGGTGAGATTGGTGTCTAGCATTGACCATTTGGACCAAAGTATCTTGAGGAACCTGTTATCCCGATTTGAGATGATAAGCTAGGATCCCAAAGTGTACCCACACTTTCTCAAAGAAGATTTTAGCGATTGGCTATACATTGTGATATTCTTCTTGTAGGCCATCATAATGGACATCTTCCAGAATATGTTGACGACCACAAAAACACAACCATTTCCATGCTTAGTATAGAAGGAGGCAGGTATGTAATCCATGAGATGGACTCCCAAAGGTTGGTGGGGGTAGAGTGGTGGAGTATAGGGCCTTACTTCCATGTGGTTAGTTTGGAAATGGCCTTGTGATCTGAGAACTTGATGTACTTCCGACATCCTGTCGAAGTTTAGAGCTCCAATATAAATACTTTTGCATTACTGCCATGGTTTTCTCAACCAGAAATGCCCAGTAGTAAATGTAGTGCGCCTCCCAAATCATTTTGGCACGCTCACTTGAAGGAATAAAAGGGTGTCCCAGGTGACATAGCAGGGCACACAGGAGGTGAAAATTAGGAACTTGCTTACCTCAAGAGTGTATTGTATGTGGCGAATTACGGATCACTTGTGTGGCAGAGAAGTGGCCAATCGAGGAAGTCTGCCACAAGAGTTAGGCAGTGGATTAAGCATACGATGGGTGGTGTGAAGCTGATCTACAACTTCCTTATTAATCTATATATAGTGCAGTCGGTGAAATTGTGTGGATGATCGTTCCCTTTCCCAAAAATGTAATGCTTCCACTATTTACCAACAAAGAAACACTATGATGGAATACATTTTCTTTGTCATAAGTGGGATACTTCGGTACATAGGAAAGTGTCTGCTATGTCTGCTAGTTCCCATGTTGAGTAAAATTTGCTAATGGCGTCGAGCATCTGTCTCGATCTCAAATGGTTATTTACAAGTTTGGTAATGTGAGCATTGATGTAGAGCATAGGCGATGCTTCAACTCCCCAAACACATTCTATTGAGATTCGGACCAAAATAATTTTTCTTTAGCTCTCCTCCTTGGTGACTTGACTCAAAGGGCCAAGTGATATGAGAGGAACCCAGCATAAACCCTATGGTATAGAAATTGTAGAGACCAAAAGTTCTGTGAGACTCTGTTAGAATTAGTTGAAGTGAAACCAATCTCGAATGAAGCTTATGGATCTTCTTTGGATCCATGCCACTTGATCATCAATAATGTATCTGAATCTTGAACTGAGTCATGCCAAAGGTGTATTTCTCCAAATTGGCACACAACTTGTGTTGTAGCAGTGTTCTATTAGGACTTATGTGGATGTAAGAAGGTGGAAGGTGCTCTTCCCAAGTCTGGTGAAGATTAGAATGTCATCCAAGTACACCACTACAAATGGAGTTGGTGAATGACTGGGATGTCGTCCATTAGCCTCATGAAGGTTAGAGGTTGTTCATCAACCCGAATGACATGACCAACCATTGAAAAGGCCCTCCTCGTATTTGGCGGTCTACACAGCTAGAGGGTTTGAGTTGGTGCCAGGTAGTACCACCCCAACTTAATTGATATTAGCGAGAATATTTTTCCTCTTGAGTTGGTCAGGAAGGTCATCAATTTGGGGATGGTACCTATTACGAATAGTGATCTTGTTCAGTTCCAGATAGTCAATGCAGATTCTCCAAGACCCATCCCAACTATACGCCTTAACATGATCAGGCTCCCATATGGTGATGAACTCAATTGGATGTGACTAACTGCACTGCTTGGCCTCACAGATACGCCTCTTGATTTCGTCATTCTCGAACCCAGGCAAATGGAGGAAGATGGGTGATGGGTAGCGGTGCGCCTGGGGTCTGATATATGGGATGCTTGACCTGACAATATAGAGGAACCCTGATATGTGAGGTGAATATGTCCTGATACTCCTCCATGACCTTATCCATCTATTGTTTCATGCATTGGGGGCCTTTTTGGAGGTCATGGCCATAGTCTTCCCCTTTCCCTCGGTATGATCATCAGGAAAACAAATTTCACAGTTTTGGAAATGAGCTTACTAAATTGTTTTGCAGTAACCAAAGAGATAGTGGTAGGCGGTGGTACCTCTGGTATTCTATACAACTTATTTCCCAAGGTGATAATAAAAACACAAGGCCTAGAATCATACACATCATGTCGCTTCCACAAGTACAGTTGGGCTAATAATACATCAGAAATATCAAGAGAAGCAATGTCACATAATACATCATCCATAAAGGGATTGATGTTGTAGGGAAGACATTGTTAGGTATGAGTCACATCCTTGAATTCACAACCAGATGGTGTTGCTGTAGTTTGCATGGAGTGTGTTGTGGTTGTCAAGCCCGGCCGCTTCAAATCCTCTGAGATGAGGTTCTTGCATCTCCCGATGTTGTGATGATCACCTTGAGGGAATGCTACCCACATCTTGGAATGGAAGAAAAGCTCTGCTTAACCTCTCTGGATCGCCACGGACCTCCTTCTAAATAACATGAATTGTCAATGGTGGCGTTGGGCTCGCGTCGATGTCTTCCCCATCATTCCCCTTAGCCGAGTTCTAGTTCAGTGGGATCATGCATCCAGATTGAAGCCTTCAACTTCGTCTACCGATGTAGCAGCTGAGCCACTCACTTGTGTTGTAGTGGAGCTCTTATGGAACTCACACCACATCCCGGTAATACTTTTTGGCCATTGGTGTTATTCTTTCTTATTGGCTTTGGCGAGGGTTATCACAGGCTGCCCCACCTTGTAGTCCTTTGTTCTGTGGTTTGTTGGTACCTTTCCCTTGCTTCTGAGTTGTAGACCCAAAGTCTCACTTTTTTGTTTGAAATTCTGCTCAATCTTAGCAGCATAACGGTATGCCACAACAAGAGAGGAGATGTCAAGGAAATACTCCATTTTCTCACGAATGTATGCATGCGAGAAAGCGTGGTACCTTTAACGCAAATGTTTCTCTGAATCTTTGATACCAACTTTATTGCATGGTGTAGAAGCGATTCATCATCTCATGCATCTTGAATTATACCACAATGTAGTCCATTGTATGTATTTGTCCTCATAGCTCCCCACCGGGATAATATTGTTCCTTGGTGGCATCTTGGGAAATAATTCCAAGTGGGTGTAGTCGAGAAACAGAGGGTTCCCCCTTGACATGTTGCTCCGAGTAGGTTTTGCTGAGTCCTTGACATGAGGCGGCTTTGAGAGTGCGAAAATAATCCTTTCTCGATTGGAAAATTCATGAGCCAAATGAAATGTCCTTCTAACATATTCAACCATCTATCTACGACATTTTCATCTATTTTGCCCTCAAATATGGGAATGTCAAGGGTTACTTGTACCTTAAAAGAGTGCGTCAATTGGTTGTTGGATGTCGATGCGCTGCTAGTGGGAATCCGTTGAATAATCTAGGCAAAGTTGTCCATCATCACGTTCCTTTGTTTCTTGAGGGGGCCTCCTCGAGCAACATTTTGATGGATCTCCTGCTTCCTCCTTATTTCTTTTCCTTCCCCATGGGCGGTCGTTTAGGGTTTGAGACTGATCTTGCAAAGGTTCAACCAGATCGAGCCCCAACTCCATATACCCCAACCTTGTGGGGGACATGAAAAGAAGCATTGAGAATGGGCAGACCCGCTCTATTACCACTGGTCTGGATTTATGTAAGAACACAATGAAATATAGAAATACACATAAATGCAAGGATGCAGTGGAAACAAGACTTCATTTTAGTAATAACAAATGACTGAAAATGCTTACTGACAGAGATGGAAATAAACTAGCTAGGGCGTTGGTAGCTTAGCTCTTTGAGAGAGATGTGGTGGCTACTGGCCTCTGAAATACCTATTACAATGAGGCTCGAAGGCCTATATATTACTGAGAAACAATGGAAAACTCTTAACATCCAAAACCTAACCCTAGGAGATGGAAACGCCAGAATATGGGCCCTATTGGGGTAAATTAGTACCCGAGTAGGTTTCCCGCCAGTCCTTGACATGGGGGGCGACTTTGAGGAGTGCGAAAATAATCCTTTCTCGGTCGGAAAATTCATGAACCGATAAATGTCCTTCTAACATATTCAACCATCTATCTACGACATTTTCATCTATTTTGCCCTCAAATATGGGAATGTCAAAGTTTACTTGTACCTTAAAAAGAGTGGCGCGTCCAGAGTGGTTGTTGGATGTCGATGCGCCGCTAGTGGGAATCCGTTGAATAATCTAGGCAAAGTTGTCCATCATCACGTTCCTTTGTTTCTTGAGGGCCTCCTCGAGCAACATTTTGATAGGATCTCCTGCTCCCTCATATTTCTTTCCTTCCCCCATGGGCGGTCGTTGGGGTTTGCGAGACTGATCTTGCAAAGGTTCAACCAGATCGAGCCCCAACTCCTTATACCCCAACCTTGTTGGGGACATGCAAAGAAAGATTGAGAATGAGCAGACCGCTCTGATACCACTGGTCTGGATTTATGTAGGAACACAATGAAATATAGAAATACACATAAATGCAGAGATGCAGTGGAAACAAGACTTCATTTTATTAATAACAAATGACTGAAAAATGCTTACTGACAGAATGGAAATAAACTAGCTAGGGCGTTGGTAGCTTATCTTTGAGAAGAGATGTGGTGGCTACTGGCCTCTGAACTGCCTATTACAATGAGGCTCGAAGGCCTATATATTACTGAGAAACAATGGAAAACTCTTAACATCCAAAAACCTAACCCTAGGAGATGAAACGCCAGAATATGGGCCCCATTGGGGTAAATTGGTACATCAATTTCCCGGGGTCGTAACTTTGGCATACTATCTCCGTTTGACACACATGATACATCGTTAGAAAGATCCATCCGAGGAATACACTGCTAACAACGAATATCAAGTTCCAAATGGACTCATATTCGTCAAACCATTCATGCCCAAAAAAATGTCGTTTAGGGCCTCAAAACAGCTCCGGAAGTTCAGGACCCGAAGAACTGCTAAAAATAGTAAATTGTGCTACAATTAAGGAAACTGAAAAAATGAAAGAAACAATGGTGTGGGTCCAAGTGGAATAGGCGGGTGGCCACCAATATCCACCTGGATCATTTATCACCATTAGGAGTGGAACCTAGCTAATAGGGTTTGGGACCCTTATTTTTCTTTTTGTTGTGGTGAGGATGTTGCTTCTTGGGATTCTTAGATTTTATGTTTCTATTGGGCCACTAAGGCTTTGTTGGATGTACCTATAGTCCTAATCAATCCAATTTGCACAAGCTTATCTTTCTCTCGAATTAGAGAATAACAAAAACACTCAAGAGAGGGTTGTTTATAAGCACTCCCTAGAGCTTCTCTAGTGGCATAAAAGGTAGATACAAAAACAAATTATGCACTACAAAGATTATCATGAATAACATATATGCATCGATCTTCATTTAGATCTAGTTGGCAGTCCAAACACAAAAATCTAAGTGTTTTGAATTAGAGAAGTAATCTAAGTGTGGGTATTCAAATGTGTTTTGATACCATGTTTGAAGAAACAAGTATTCCAATGAAGGATGAACACCTTTAGTAACCACTCACACAACCATATCAAATATCAACACACCGATGTTTTACATGGTAAAACCCATGTGGAGAAACATCCATCGCCCCAACTAACCTGACCACTTCGAGCAATTTATTAATGAAAAAGAAAAATATTTACAAGAGAGTTTCTCACAATCGATCATCGACAAATGATGCTCCATGCTCTTTAAATAGATATCATGGACCAATCGGGTTTCAAGACATGTATGAATGTAGTTATTAAGATCGAGGATAATATGAGTCATCGTATCACTCTACGTCAAGAACATATTGTGACCGTCAAATTACCTAACTACAAATGCATACTATAGAAACACACTTTTTACCTAACGACACATTAAACCAAATTGATCTTAACTAATTCCTAAGTGTCTAAATATCCTAACAATTATTTCTTAGTTAGTTCTTCGCTTTAGCTCTCTTTGCACTAGCTTACATTTACTTAGGTACTTTTTCACTTTATCCCATATTGGTTATGTTTTTAATTTCTTGGGTGGTAAATCCTATATATACTCACCCATCCCTATCATATGAGAATATCATCTCATTTTCATTATATTTTTTGCATTCTCTTGAGTAGAATACAATTTATTTTTGCTCATTTTTTATTTCTAGATTTGTTGTCCTTCATTCATTTGAATTCTTAGGTGGCTTTCCAGCCAAATATTACATGATATCAAAGCGATTCTTAGTTGTGGGTTAGCAATTTTTTTAGAAATATGAGTGTAGAGATAATTTTTTCAAAGTACATGAGTATGCTCTTATTTTACATCCTCAAATGATCTGGAGAATCATAAAAGTGTGGAGAAAACACCAGTTTCTAGAGGGGATCTATTTTTACTTACCCAATGTAAGTTTTTCAAAGCTTCCTAGAGACATTCTGAGCAGGTTGGGTTTTCAAGAAAAAAATTGTAAGCTCGTATCTTGGGCTTCCAACCTATTTCTCAAGAAATTTGTTTTTTTACCCAATTTTTCATTCTCTCCACACTAGTGAAGATAATTTCTAATTTTGGTGCACATATTTCCATAATTTTCATATTCTCACATTAGACACTTCACAATTCTCATTTTGAGAACTTCAAAGGATAATTTTTTTGCATACAACCTTGGATTGAGGTGATTCCTTTTTTGAAAGTTCATGATTTTTCATGTACTTGGTAGTGGTGTTGCGTATTTCACTTGGTATTGTGCCAAAATTGTACTTTTAGCACACGATTGTTTTTTGAGGATTTGTAAAGGAATTAAAGTCAAGTACACTCAGTGTTCTCTTATTGGTGGAAATTATAACTGTAATAAATATAAAGTTCCAAATCATTTTTATTTTTGGGGGATT
>SNQJ01S0265453.1:0-12013 GCA_010110895.2 Picea sitchensis
GTTGAACATGATTCCTTCCTTTGAGTACTTCTGCATAACTCTTTCTATTTTCTTCATTATTCTTTTCTAGCAACGTAGAGTGCTTCTCTTCATTCTCTACAACTGATATGGATGTTTATGTCTCTTCAATGTTCTTGTTGAGCTTGACAATTTTAACTCTTAGTGTGACAACTTCTTCTTCAATATTCTCAACTTCTTCTTCTTTCTTCATTATCTGAGACTTCATGACCTCTTCTGTTCTCTTTGCTTCTTCATGTTGGATTTTCAATGTAATTATTTCTTCTTCCAGTGTTCTTTGTTCTTGACCAAACTCTTCCTCAAGTTGGTTTAAGTCATTGGTTCTTTCCTTGAGATGATTCATCAATATCTTTTCTCTCTTTTCTTCTTCTTCCTTTTGTGCTGCTATGTTGGCTTCTAAACATTTCTTTTGATATTATAGAGTTTCTTCAATTCGTTTGGCCTCTTCTAGTTGAGCTCTTAAATTCTTGATGACTTGTTGATATTTTTCGGAACCTTGAACACTTTCCTTTTGCTTCATCGATTCTTTCTTAGATGACTTGTTTTCTTCTCTTTCTTTCCTTAGATATTTAATTGCATAGATCAATTTTTCTCTATAATCAACTTATGCTTCTTCATACTCTTCATCTTCTGAATCTGTCTGTATCTGCATCTTCTTTGGCATTTTTTGAATCTGGGATGGGTGAAAAATATATTTCATGTAGCTTACCCCAAAGTAGTTTGGATGATGAACATTTACCAGCCTTTTCTCTTACCGGATTAGGTAATCCTTCCCAGATGAAATCCATTGTTATTTTGTTATTCTTCTTCAATTCCTTCTTGGTTGCATTCTTTTCCCTTTTTGAACTATCATATCCTGTAACAACTGATAGCCAAATATAATGTCCATGTGCCTGTAAAAATACTTCCGTCCTTTTGCTCCACATCTCATACTTAAAACTATTTTGACCATTAAACATTGGTACTCCATTCTTAGAATAATCCATGATTCACTTCTAGTGGTTAAATTGTTTCCTGAAGGAACCTTGCTCTAATACCAATTGTTGGATTACTGAGAGTGGCGGGGGGGGTGAATTATCATCCAATAATGAGAAATGAACAAATGAACAATCATACACATAAACAGTACACCATTGTTTTACGTGGAAACCCAAAGCGGGAGAAAACCATAAAATGATTTTTCTTATATGTCTTGAAGAATTACATTCATTGGAAGCACCAACTTCCTTTGTTTTCCAACTACACCTGGAAGGAGGTTCCAACCCCCTAGTTTCTCAGGCTACAACCTGAGGTAAGATCCAACTCCCCAATTCTCTGGCTACAACTAGAAGGAGGCTACAACCCCCTATGTTCTCTGGATATAATTAAAAGGTGGTTACAACCACCTGTCCATGCCCCGTCCTGCCACCCTGAAGTAGAAGTAGAATGATTGAACCATTGTCACACTATCGCTATGAGATATACCGCTATAAACCTGTACCAATAAATATGAACCATGCATCAACCATGCATCAACTTGTACCTCAACCTGTAATCAACCTATACCATAAACAAGTGCATCAACCATGCACCAACCTATACCAAACAACCTGTAATAAATCTGTACTATAAACAAGTGCATCAACCATGCACCAACCTATACCAAACAACCTGTAATCAACCTATACCACAAACAAGTGCATCCAAACATGTACCAAGTATGCACCAATCATGTGTCAACTACTCATCAACTATTACTCATCAATATGTACTAACATCATCAACTATACACCTCATGTATGTGCCAACTCATCAACTACTTGTCTCAACCATGTACTCAACATGTACCTCAACCAAAATCCCTCATCAATTTCATCATACAAATATGATTTGTAGATCTGTAATAGACCCGGTGTATATGATCACATTCCTGCAAACCTTCATTAACTTTAACAACAAGAGACTAGCATTTTCATCAAACTTTTATTTAGTCTCACATGCCTAGTTTTGGATTAGTCAACAACCCTAACTTGAAGTAATCATAACTTTGATCATGTAATGTATAAAGATATGAAATGGATACAAAATGGTATTCATTGTGTTTTATTCAATTCCTCCAAGTTTCATTACTTGGAACCTCTCATAAAAGGAGTTATAGAAAAAATGGCATACCTTGTTGAATTCAGGCTTATTCTAGAGAGCGACCTTGTGGAGCGTGCCCCACATGAAATATTTGTTGAATTGATATGAAACTATTAAAAAGAATACTACAGATTGTACCCTAAACAAAAAATTTTGTCTCACTGATTTTGTATTTGTTATGAATAATTTATGATGTTTTTACTCGAAACACTTGTTTTTGACTAGTTTCAGGACTAGCCACAGACCCTATTTTCCACGGAGTGTAACTCCCAAAATAAAATGACCCACAATAATAATTTTTTACCACAGATACTTGGGTATGTTTTCTTAATGGAATAGAAATTTCACGGTCTGAGTCATTATAGAAAAAAATCCATAGTGGAAATGGTGAGATGACCTGTAAATAACATACCTTAGAAAGCATCATCAAAAGAATTTATCCTTCCTTGCATTTCGGCCTTCTTCTCTTCACCTTCCCTTAGAAATTTGGCTTAGATATCCTTGGTTACCTCAGACACCTATAGATATTCAATATTCTCAAGTGCTATTAAAATGAGAAAGCCTTTCCTCTTATTTATACTCTCCAAGTAGCTTCCTTAAAAACATATTCTAGTTCACTTGGCCCACTTTCCTAATTTTAGGGTTAACCCACTTCTAATTTCTCTATTAACTTTATTATTGAAATAATTTATTTTTTATTCACTTTGAATTATAATACACTCATCACTTCACTTTATTATTTACCTTTTAATATATCTTAACCCACTTTGACTACTTTGACCTTTTGGGGCTTCTAGATGACATATGAGGGTCCTCCAACTTTGTAAGACCATAACTCTCAAACCGTGAGGAGTTATGTGACATTACACATACCACAAGAAATGGAATGAAATGTAATATCCATATATAATAGTATTACCTTCAAATATATAAAAAATCATACCGTTATCCATCAAACAAACTTGGGTCCATTACCCAAACCCGGGTTCTCCAACTTCACATGGTCATAACTCTCTAACCGTGAGGAGTTATGTGATGTTCTACATACCACCAGAAATGGAATGACAAGAACTATCGATCTAGGATAGTTTCCCTAACAAATTCATTGTCCTTAATCTAATTATTCCACAATTAAGCATGGGTTCTCTTACTCCGCAAAGCGTCTTCCCATGAGGGCTTTCACCATAAGGAGACCACTTTGGAGTTCATCCATATTTACTTCTTATCAACCATTAAAAAATAATAATGAGTCATATTTACATCAAACGATCTTGGGTCCATTACCCAAACCTTTGTGCTACATGGCTTTTTTCAAGGGTTGACATCAATGACAACCAACCTTAATAAACATGCATAACCCCCCTTCTCAACATCCTCCCATTGTAGAAGGCATATAACAGTCACAAGTATATTTATCAACATTGACTCAGAGCCTAGTGTAGCATGGGAGTTTTGTTGCACTATCTTTGTGGGAGGTGTCTGTTGACATTGGAAGAGGGGTCAAACCTTAAATACCTACAACAAAGTGCAACCAGGAGAGGCAACATGGGTAGAGTAGGTGTTTATATGAGCCTCATAGATTCTCAAGTTGCAAGAGGACTTGTTATAGGACGATGGAGGCCAGTTGACATCAGAGTTTCATGGAGAAGGTTCAGTTCTTAACCATCTCTATGTTATTCATGATTATATATATATATATATATATATATAGTATTTTGCATATTTATTTCGATATCTTATTGTATGATGTTTCATAGTTTCTATGCCCCTATAACAGACCCTCTACACTGATAGATGCATCAATGTCCATCTCCACCATTGATTCAACAATAGAGGAATCATGTTCATTCATTGTACCGCATACACAGGTATGTGTCACATTTGATGAATTCAACATAGTGATTTCTTTATTTTTTGGCATCCTCAAATATATTTTTCTTGTGTTTCTACAAGTTATGGTACCATACGGTGATGAGAAATTCTCCATTGAGATGGAAAATTCACTACCTTCACAGGTATCATGTGTTGAGTTAAATCTCGTTTAAATCTCAAATTTGTTTTATTTATTTTTTTGAATTTTACTTTTTGGTACTAATAAAAATATTATTAATATGTATTCAGGTTGCATCACTTTTCTCTAGGTACAAGGATTTTCCAATCCTTTGGCACCCTGCCACGGCTCTTGGGTTACATTTTTCCAGGCCAAGGGTTATACCATCCCTTGTACAAACCATGGGGGTTTATCACCACTTACCCCCACCATATTTCATATCACATCCATCCACAATGGCTACACCTACAGGCCACCCACCTCCACCACCTCTTCCATCGCATCCATCCATAGTGGATGCACCCATATGCCACCCACCCCCATGATCCACAATTCTATATGATAAATTAAAATGCAACAATAGAATAGTCTAGCACATAAAAAACTAAATGTTGTGCAATACAAAGACATCGAAGATGAAAGAGAGAAAACTAGGAATGAGAAGGAAAACAACCATCAACTGTATTCAACAAAGAAGATTCCCTTTTATCAGACTGGTCTATTTTTGGTATTTACAACAACAACAAGAGACTTGTTTCTTTATTTATGCAACTCTTTGTGTAGTGAGACTAATAAGTGCTATTTAAAATTATTATTGACTGGCATAACTGACATTCTAATAGAAATTATGGATCTCCCTATCTCACTAGACTGGAAAAAAAAAATTATTAATTAACAGAATGACAGAAATGACATGCTAATTATTTATTAGGAAATTCCCTCGTCAACTAGATTGGCGAGAGTAGTTTACAATGGAAGTTACTGATGAACTACTATGCGTCCTCATGCTGACTCGAGAAGGAAAATGTGTTCCCTCTTTGGTGGCCCAATTCCTCAATGTTTATATCCGGAAGCGTCCCTCCTTCCACCAACAAGTGAGGGAAAGAACGTTGCAATTTTTCTAGAGACATCCACTTGGCCTGTGTAGGTTTATATCCCTTGCAGCCCATAAGGTAGGAAACATATTTTTTATGGCGAGTGTTGTGAGTCTTGTTATCCCCCACTTTTAGGGATAACTAGGAGATCATGTCTCGAGGCCCACAGGTACTAGACATGGAGTACCGAGAGTAGTATTGACTTTAGCATGGCCCTGGAGGGCCCACCTTTTCTTTCTTCCATCATATTCATCTTTCCAAATAGCGGCAACATCCATCACCATCGACCTGGTCCTGTGTCAGAGATGGTTCTTGCTCTATGAGGTAATTGGTCTAGGTATCATGGTATGTGTCACTTTTATCATCAAACCCTTTTAATATATGCATCTAACTCCTTTTACGGCAGGCGTTGAAGGATGTGGGAAAAATTCTCCATCATTTCGTCCCTTTGTTGTGTGAGAGCTTTCTCAAGCAATAGATCGATAGAATCATCTCCTCTGTCATTTTTCTTTTCTTCCGCCATAGAGGGTTTATTGGGCGTGCGATAGCGATTGTATTCAAGAGAGACAAGCTCGAGACCCAACTTGCCATACACTGACCTCGTCAAGGACATGCACTGAAAAAAAATGATCAATAGTAGCCTTCTTTGATACCACTAATCCGGATTATTTTCAGCACGAAATGAGAGTGGAGATTTAATAAAACAATGTACAGAGATATCCCATATATCCAATAATATAAAATAAATGTATCAGAGATGCAACCATAAACAAAGATATACAGTAATACACAATTTTATATTAATGAGTGAAAATGTAAGGTAGATATAGGCTTTAATTTGATTTGATAGCTTAGAGTTGTAGGAGGGAAAACTCTAAAAAGCTACCTCATTTGTATTGTATTGTATTATTATTCTCATTGTAACTAAGCTGAAGAGTTGTAGAGCAAGGAGAGTAGAGGAGAACAAAGATTGTAAAATTTGTATGAGCAGATAGTTGTTCCTATAGAACCCATGTACAATAACAATTGAGTTAACCTAAGAATTCTTTGACTCAATTTCATGGTGTTGTGATGAATATTGTTTACATCTATTGAATGGTATGTTTACAGTTAATTTCAGTCTTTGTTATGCATTTGTTTCAATGTTGTGTATATGTGTGATTTGATGTTGAATGTGTGAAGTCTCTAAGAGGGAGAGTATGAGTTTCAATTGTTTCTCTTTCTGAGAATTCCTACAAGGAGTGCAGTGAAAGTCCGCAAGGATTGCGTTGACAAGTTCTGAGTTTTACCTCGGAAAGGCTCAGGAGAGATATCATTGTTTCTGATAGCCGACACCCTCAACCTGCAAGTCGAAAGTTCCTCATCAGTACAGGATCTTTCCCTTCACACGGCCCGAAGAACTCTAAACATCTATTATATTTCCCTATCGGGAAATCTACACCCACAACAACTCTTCACGGGATCCCCTCTTTACACTCGGGAGATCGGACTTTGCAACTTCGTGAATCCAGTGGTCGAGCGTTCAGTTCACGAATCCCTGAAACCCAAAACCAGTCAATGCTGACCTTTCCTTTACCCTATCGGGATTTCAGTGCTCGCGATGTCGAACAACTTGTCTTACCGATTCCCGAATCCCGATATACCGATACTCTGATATGCTTGTGTGGTTGACCTGTCAACGGTCCTTCACTCCATCAGCATTTCGGAGTTCACAATATTGGGAATCCTGATGTAGTGAGTTTGGGACTTCACTCCACAAATCTCTGAAATAGTATGCCACATGTCCACTTCTCTAACTCTTCAGTGGCCCACACGATCTTTTGACTGCCGAGATATCGCATTTCGGAATATCATGATTCTTGTTGCAATGTTTACAGGTCTTACACCCATGAAAACATGATATGGGATTCCACATGTAGATCCCACAGGCCTTATGGCTCGGATCAACGGTCTTTCCCCTCCTGAGCTTTTAACCTCTGTGCAACTGACTAAGTTTCTTCTCTTCATGGAACTCGCCCTCTTACGCGCAAACTTACGATGCCTCTTGCAACCTTCAAGATACCTGGCCTTTTTCCTGCCTCCACTGACCTTTTGAAGACTTCCGGCCCTTCTGAACTGTCTTCAATTCCGAGTCTTAGAGAAGACTCTTGCACACACTCCTTGCGGAAACCTTCAGCCACTTCCAAGTGCTGAAATTCCTTTAACCCTGTGCACACCTGCAGCAACAGTCTCTGAATGCTTCACTCAGGTTCGCAACCCTGAGACTTCACTCGGCCTGCACACTCCTTGCACGGCTCCTGTGTCTGTCTGCACTTATGTGGAAATGAGAACCAAAGCTAAAATACCTGAGTCCTTTGTCAACGCACTCCTTGCGGACACTTCAACTGCACTCCTTGCAGGAATCCTTGCTCAGATAGAGAAACAATTGAAACTCATTCCTACTTCCTTTCAGACTTCAACTCAAACATGAAATCATATACATAGTATATAAAGCAAATGTATAACAGGAAGCAAACATTCATGAGCATATCATTCAACATCAATACACAGAGAATAGACACGAAACCATGAATTTGAATTAAACTCTTTCTATTAATCCAAATATATGTACATGGGTGTTCTTACACAGCGCTCTGCATGCTCTTGCTCTTTTCAACAATGTTTCTTCAATAATGTTACTTTACACAATGAGGGTGTCTATATCCCATTTCCCTCTTGCGTTCTAAAACTGTCTAATCTAGAATTAAATTCTATCTACCTGCATTAACTACTATAAATTCCTTCTACCTACTACGGATGAGAGAAATTCGCTCAAGGTCCATTTACATTATACAAGTGCGCTTCTTCTTAATGGCTTCATTTAAGATCGCGCAACAACTTCAAGGAAATTTCAAAATTTGTGTTGTCGCTTGTCCAGCTGTCTGTTGCTTCCGCGCTGGCTCGCTTGATGTTGGCAATGCTCCTGCATCATACTCCCTCGCTTGAAAAATTTCATGGTATCCTGTCCATGAGCTCACACACGGTATTTCCATGCCTCTGTATCTCCGCTTCGTTCTCCCAGCTAGCATCTTCAACTGGATGGTTCTTCCATTTGACCAGATACTCAAAGTATTCTTTCCGCCTGGTCTTCTTGCTCACTCTTTTATCCAGTATGCACTCCATCTGCGGCTTATCTGCAACTGGCATCTGTTTTTTCCACTGGATCACTTGTTGCTCATTTCCAGTCTCTGCTTCCCCAGCCTTATACGGGTACAAATCAGAGATATTGAATATCGGAGAAACTCCGATCCCATCAGGTAATTCAATCTCATAAGCATTTGTCCCAAATTTATTCAAGACCCTACATGGCCCGATTTTCTTCATCTTCAATTTATTATATGTTCCTCTCGGGAACCTTTATTTTCTCAAATGTGCCAGAATCAAGTCACCAACCTCAAACTGAAGTTGTCTCTTGTGTTGATCTGCTCTACGCTTATACTCCTGGCTTGAATTCAGCAGTCACTCCTTCACCTGGCTGTGAAGTTCTTTCATCGCCTCTACGAATTCTTCTGCACTAGCGCTCCTAGTCGCAGTCTATTCTGAATCTCTCAACTCATAAATTCCTCTCGGTTGCGTGCCATAGACAATCTGAAACGGACTTTTCCCTGTGCTCCTATTAACTAAGTCATTATAAGCAAACTTTGTCTGTGGTAATATGTTGTCCCACTGGCTGTGGTGCTCTATCACCAAGCTTCTCAGCAAGTCTCCCAGACTTTTGTTCACCACTTATGTATGTCCATCTGTCTGAGGATGATAAGTTGAACTAAATGACAATTTAGTTCCCAGATTCTTCCATAAGGTCCTCCAAAAATGCCCTATGAACCTTGTATCTCGATCCGAAACGATACTCCTTGGCAACCCATGAAGTCGAATGACCTCTTTGAAAAACAGGTTCGCAATGTGAGTTGTGTCACTGGTCTTCTGACATGGAATGAAGTGTGCCATCTTGGAAAATCTATCCACCACCACAAAGATTGAATCAAAACCTCTTTGTGTTCTTGGAAACCCCAATACAAAATCCATGCTAACTGCATCCCACAGCCTTTCTGATATGGGCAATGGTTGATAAAACCCTACATTCTATTTCCTTCCCTTCAAATGCTGGCAAATTCTGCATCTGTCCACGAATCTCTTGACATCTTCTCGCATTCCCGGCCAAAAATATGACTTGTTCAACTTTGCGAATGTCTTGTCGTGACCAAAATGCCCTGCCAATCCTCCACTGTGTTTCTCCTTCAGCAGATTCTCCCTCATGGAGCATTTCGGAATACACAGTTGATTGCCCTTGAACAACAATCCTTATTGGATCATGTATTCTACCCATTGGCTTCTATCCCTGAGAATTGGATTCTCAGTTGCTTCATACGCTTCTTTAAAATCCTGATCTTCTACGTACATATCCCTGAGATCATCAAAACCCAACGTTTTGACTTGGAACTCCTGCAACAGCAAACACTTCCTGCTCAAAGCATCAGCAACTTTGTTAGCAGTACCAGAAATATGTTTAATCACAAAAGTGAAATTTTGCATATACTCAACCCATTTGACATGTTTCTGATTCAACTTTTCTTGTTGAGTCACAAACTGCAATGCATGATTGTCACTGTACAAGACAAATTCTTTCGGGATCAAGTAATGCCTCCATTTCTTCAATTCCTGTATGATAGCATAAAATTCCTTATCATAAGTGGAGTATTTTACTTTTGCCTCATTCAGCTTCTCGCTGAAGTATGCTATCGGCCTGTCTTCTTGACTTAAGACTGCCCCGATTGCAAATCCGCTTGCATCGCATTTCACTTGAAATGTCCTTTGGAAATCTGGCAACACCAAAACTGGATGTTCCGTAATCTTCCTCTTCAACAGATTAAAACTCTTCTCAGCCTCTTCAGTCCAGTGAAAAGATTTGTGTATTTTTCTCACTGTATCCATCATTGTTGCACTAATTCCACTGAAATTCCTGATGAACTTCCAGTAGAAACTATCCAATCCATGAAAACTTCTCACCTCAAAAACATTCTTCGGTGATGGCCAATTCTTGATTACTTCCACCTTATCTGGATCCATCCTCAACTCATTTGCTGAAATAACAAATCCCAAGTAAATGAGCTATGTCTTCATAAATGAGGATTTCTTCATGTTTATCAACAGCTTCTCCTGCTGTAGTTTCTGCATCACTATAGCCAAATGCTTCAGATGCTCTACCACTGTTTTACTGTAAATCAATATGTCATCCAAATACACAATGACAAATTTTTCGATGAAATCCCTCAGGACTTCGTTCATCAACCTCATGAAGGTACTCGGCGCATTTGTTAAGCCAAATGGCATAACAAGCCATTCAAACAACCCTTCATTGGTTTTGAATGTTGTCTTCCATTCGTCACCTTCTCTCATGTGGATCTGATGATAACTGCTTTTCAAATCAATATTTGAAAAATAATTTTCTCCACTCAAGCAATCCATCAGATTGTCCATCCTTGGAAATGGAAATATGTACCTGATGGTTATCTTATTAATCGCCCTCGAGTCAGTACACATCCCCCAACCTCCGTCTTTCTTCGGACTGAGTATTGTTGGAACAACACATGGACTCAAGCTTTCCCTGACCAATCCTTTGTCCAACAAATCCTGGACTTGCCTCTTAACCTCTTCATTCTCTTGTGACGTCAATATGTACGCGGCTTTGTTTGGAAAACTGGATCCTGGTATGAGGTCGATGTTATGACTCACACTTCGTATCGATGGCAACGAACGAGGTAATTCATCCACCACTATGTCAGCAAACTCTTCCAGCAGTTCCTAAACTTCCTCTGGTAAATCATCTACTCTTGTGCTAGTCAGAACAATCCTAGGATTTCTGACCATGATGAACTGTGGATACTCCTTCTTCTTAACCTCTATAAAAAGTTCCTTCCCACTCATGAGAAGTACAGTGTTGCTTACTTTCGACTTCATCTCCTTATCCTTGATTGGAAGCAACATGTGTGTCCTCCCATTCTTCTCTAGGGTGTATATGTTCATTCTCCCATCATGAATCACATTCCTGTCATATTTCCATGGTCTACCCAGCAATAGATGACAAACATCCATAGGAATGACATCACATAATATCTTATCATTATATCCTCCTATCTTAAACTCAACTAAACATTGTTTAGTGATAGTTACCTGATGTCCTTTTTGTAGCCACGAAACCCTGTATGGGCTTGGATGATCAATCGTCTCCAGCTCTAGCTTCTCTACCATCTCCGTAGATACGAGATTATCCACGCTACCACTGTCCACAATGACCTTGCATACCATGTCCTTGGTCTTGCAAGCAGTCCTGAAAAGTCTGGTCCTTTGGACTGAACTCTCCACCTCCTTCTCTGGGGTCAAAAGGACTTTTCGCATCATCAACGATCTTCCGCCTTCGGCATCTTCTGCCTCGACATCCTACCTCTGTGCTTCGGCAATGTGAGCTTCTCCAATCTCCTTATTTTTATCAGGACACTCATAAGACTTGTGCCCAGTCTTCCCACATGTGAAGCAAGTTATTACTCCACCTCTTCCTCTTCCTCTACCTCTAGTACGAGGAAAAGTATTGTTGTCAACATAATCTCCTCTCTGCTCAGTATGTTGCCCTCTCTGTTCAGCGTATTGTTGCCCTCTTTGTTCAGCGTATTGTTTCCCTCTCTATGAGGTTCCACCTCTCTCAATTCGAGTCTGAGGTTTCTTCCAGTCCTCCTTGGGCTTCTGATATTTGTCCTGGACAACTGATTTTCCTCTGGGATGACTTCTACCTCAGCCTCTCTGACCCTGTTTTCGGCTCAGCTTCTCTTCTACTTTCAGAGCCATATGATAAGCATCTTCCACCATTCGAATGGTTACCATGCTCATCTCATCCTGGATATCATATCTCAGGCCATTC
>SNQJ01S0265457.1:0-10038 GCA_010110895.2 Picea sitchensis
TGATGCTCACAGGGGTGAAGAAGTGGGATTGAAACCAACAAAATGAATCGCATAGCATCAATCATCACTTCCGGGCTTGCACCTGGTAACCAGGACTTCCCAGGTGGCCACCCATCCCAAGATGCCTCTGGCTCAAGCGTGCTTAACTGTGGAGTTTTCCCCACAATCAAGCCCACTTAGCTTGCTACCCCATTTGCAAAACCTTAGCAAGTATTGTGCCTTATGAACTACCCAGTTAAAACTCCCTTCACTCTTATTATTTAAGCATATAGGGGTTTCCACAGTGCAAGATATTAGATTTTGTCTTCGGGATTACCTGCGTAATGTAAGTCATTAATCTATGACCCATATCCATGAGTATTAGTCGCAACTGACTAATAATTCTCATGATTTGAATAATCCACTTAGCACTCATTGCATCGGGTGATGCTCACAGGGGTGAAGAAGTGGGATTAATGACTTACACTACACAGTTAATCCCAAAAATAATATCTAATATCGTGCACTATGGAAGCCCTATATACTTAACTAATATATATACTATAAAATAATAATGAAATTTTTTATTTAATATTTTTATAATATAAAAACTATTGAAATTATTATCTCATCACATATCGTGTCAAATTGATTATTTTAATAGCGTTCATAATACAGAAAAATCCCATGAGAACCCACTTTCTTATACATTGTCATATGACCAAACGATGATGTTACACTTAGACCCATGCTTATTTTACTATGTTAAATAACTCTCCATACCTTATGTTCTTCTTGGTTACCACCTCTAAGGCTTATGCTAATGTGTTGGATGACTCTCCATGCCCTGTGTTGTCACTTCTACAAATTTTGGATGACTCTCCATGCCCTGTGTTGTCACTTCTACAAATTAGATGACATTTTCTATTTGAATTTGATATATTTGTTGTAACTTATAATAACTCAACCACCTTACCTCTTCCACATTGATTTGAGAATTAAAAATAACAAGTATAGCATTAGGCCTTTTAAATCCATCCTAACTTTTGAAGATCGGGTTTGTATGTAATTAATATATGTTTTACTAACTAATTATTTTTTTAAGCATGTTATAATTATTTTTTAATATTTTTAAAATTATATACATTATTTTTTAATATGAAAGCATTATTAATTTTTTTTTTTTTAAGTAAAAAAGGATAGTACCTGCTATATTAAGTTAATAAAGAAACATTGACAAAAATACATAGAGATATTGTCGTCCTGAGCCACCAAAAATGCTGCCGTTTTACCAGAAACCAGCATAGTTTGGGGTGAAATAAGTCTAGGAAGATAAGCTAAAAACTGTTTTTCCCTCTTTCCTGCCCGAAGGAAACCAAGACAGATGGCCATAGTTCAAGTTAACATTGAGCAACAACATGATGAAAAAACAAACTAGCATAGGAGAACTCAGATACCCGGTGACCTGTCGCCATTGCCTTTTTGACACATGGATCTGGCTGGGATGGAAAATGGCTGCATGCACATTGGACATTTTCGCTTCACTGGAGCATTGGAGTATGCATCAAGGAGCAGGTCCAGACGCTGTCCCATGAGGAGAGCTCTGTGCTCCTGGTCTGCCATGTGGCCTCGGAGTTTGAACACGAGAGCCAGATGCTCTGCACGGAGGAGTGGACCATGCAAATCATTGTTTACTGCCTCGCCGAAGGTTTCATTCCCCACTTCCACATTTATCCCTGCTCTGGCCTCATTCACATTCATACCTGCTCTGGCCGCGTCCACGTTCATCCCTGCTCTGGTCTTGTCCACATTCATCTATGCGCATGCATTGTCCTGAGCCTCATCCTAGCTCGTTACCTTCTCAGCATGGCAGTTGGGGCTATAGTCACCTGTCCACGGTATCTCTTCGACATAACAAATTGGGAATTCTTCTGCAGGCTCGCCCTTCAGACCGCTTCCAGCCTGTGTTTCAGGCACAATGGCTTGGGGTTCTAGGGTGGTTGCGAAATCCTTCGGGTACAACGTTTCTTCGACATAACAGGTTGGAAACTCGTCCGCAACTCCTCCCTTCAGATAACTTACAGGCTCAATTGCAAGGGTGTGTGTGCTACGCTCTATCCCAGACTCAGCTATAATGGCCTGGAGTGCCAAGCAGTCGATTCGTGCTCTCTGCCGGAGGATGGAAGTCGCCATTGACAGAGTGTGCTCAAGGTTCTGCCTTCTTTGTCTCTGCTATTTGTGGGGTGTACCAGGTTGAGCCTCGATGAGGCCTGCCTCGCTTCCTTGTCATTGCGGATGAGGGGTGAATGGAGATACAGAGAAAACTGCACCAGAGCTCCCAACCGGTGGGGAGGTCCAAAATGAGAATGAACCAGCTCTGTCCAGGCTCTCCAACTTTCATGTTTCCAAATGACGACATCGCATGGCTTCCTATTAACTCTGTCATATTGAATGTTGGTTGTGCTAGTGCATTCGCGCGAGGGAGAAGTCCCGCCTCCGTATAACGGTTGTAATGGCCGGCTACCATCGTAAATGTTGAAAGGATGGAGAGAAACCTACAACATTTAAATTGTGGCTTGATGCTGAGCCATGTGGCAAGGCGTCGCCGCGGGTCACCCCATCCAGGGCAAAACATTACTAATTTATTATATACATGTTACAATTATTTTTTAAATTATATACATTATTTTTTAATATGAAAGCATTAACCATTTATTGTATTTTTATCTGTATATGGAATAAGGTGTTACACATTTAATATTAAATCTAAAAAGTTGTAATCTAATAATAATAACGATTAATCATTTATTGTATTTAAACCATTTATTGTATTTTTATCTGTATATGGAATAAGGTGTTACACATTTAATATTAAATCTAAAAAGTTGTAATCTAATAATAATAACGATTAATCATTTATTGTATTTTTTTATCTGTATATGGAATAAGGTGTTACACATTTAATATTAAATCTAAAAAGTTGTAATCTAATAATAATAACGAATTTAAAAAATATTAGAAGATTATTTTATAATTAATTAATAAAGTTGTTACTATAGAGATATTAGAGAGTATTTATATTAAAGTGGATATTTATATCAGAGTCTTGCAATATTGTGATTCATACTTTTTTTTTAATTGATTAATAAGAATAATTATACATATCAAAGGAGGTCTAATATTTAAAATCTTAACACAATTTATCCTAAAACCTAATCAATGTTAACATAAATTTTGAAACAAAACACAAAATAAAATCACAATTCTATGAAGGTACTTGCGCTGAACTAAGTGCCCACTTGCCCACTTTACAATAACCAATATCATAATTTATTTTATGCATGGGTTCCATTTATTTAATAATCTTGAATACATTACATTATGGTTTAATTAGTTGATTAAGAAGTTCAAACTTGAGGTCACTAATATGTGTTTTTTATCAACATGGCTGACAAGTTTTGTTAAGTACTAAATAAAGTTCTAGATATTGAGTTAGTACATTTATGTGTTGTCAGCTAGATTTTTTAATTGTAATTGTACCACTTGTTTTCTATTTATATTAAGAAGTCTTAGTTTTAGAATCATCTCATTTTGTACATTTTTTCAATTGTAAAAGGAGGTTGCCTTCTCGAAGAGGTTTATCTTTCATTCTTTTATATAAGTCTCAAGGTGTGGAGTTACTTATCTTTATTTTTTCAGGCTATTTGGGTGTTTGTTGTCTAACAATTGGTTGTAGAGCATATAATCCTAGGGTTTTTCTCTTTCAAACGAGTCACCTTGGAATTTTCACTATAACTTTTTTTTCTAGGAAGTTTTAGATTTTTTGGGGGGGACTGAGGAGACATAGTGAAGTACTTGTGGTAAAAAATTTCATCTTTCTTTTCACTATACTTTGGGAGTTACAACATGTGGAAATTAGGGTTTTTTGACTAGTCCTAAAACTAGTCTCAAACATGTGTTCTTGGTAAAATATGTTGGGTATGTGTTATATTCTTTGCATGTGTGTGTGTGGGCGCGTCAGATATGACAACTGCGTCTGACGATCCCTCGTAGTAGTGCTCTGTTTGTGTTGTGTGCTCCGAGCGCTTTCCTAGGGGGGTCCTAGGGGGGGCAGGTATGCCCCCCCCTGGTTATGCGCAGTGCCCCGATTTTTTTTTTTTGGTGGTTTTTGCTATTTTTAACAGATTTTGCTATTTTTAGCGGTTTACTAAAAATAATCCCGGTTTTAGGGATTAGGGTTTTGGTATCTACGAAATACCTAAAAACATTGTATATATTGTATAGTGAATGGTGAAATTCGAGATAATGAATATAAGAAAGGTTTTCCCGGTTGAGGGTTTCCGGTATAATATCTCTGTGTACTATGTGAATGAGCCATTGATTAAATTCTGTTTTTCTTAAGAATCTATATGCATTGCTTTACTTCACAGGTTTCAAACTTACAAAATAGACATAACTTTTTTTTATGGGAAGTTTCAAATAATGAAATTTTTAGGGGCTTGAGGAGACATATCGAAGTATCTATGGTAAACATTCCAAGTTTTGGTTTGCTACACTTTCATATTTATATCATGTGGAAATTAGGGTTTTTGACTAGTCCTACAACCAGTCTCAAATAGGTGCTCTAGGTAAAACAATCATATTTGATTCTAGAGAGATCTAATTGGAGTGCCATCAGTTTCATTGGATAGAGGACATAAGAGAGTTTTTTAGGTCCAAAATTTATAATCGTATAAGAAGAATTAGACACATGTAATTCCATACAAGTTTGTTAATTGGGAAGGGCCAATAATCAACAAGTTTTGGGAAAGTTATTGTAACTTTCACTTCGCACATTAAATTTTGGTCAAAGCTATGGCATTGAAGAGTGTCATGGTTGCAAAAAGGACATCATCTCTTGGTGAATGAATAGTGTAAGGTGGAATTTCAAATTGGTACTTACAAGGATGAGGTTTTATGTGATATAATGCCCATGGATGTCTGCCACATTTTGTCAGGAAGACCATGGCGATATGATAGGAAGGCTATTCATGATGGAAGAATAAACCCTTATTCCCTATAGAAAGATGGACATACACATGTGTTGTTTCCCTTGAAGGATGAATCAGTCAAAGAAGAACCTAGACCTAGTGTATTGTTGATGAGTGGGAAAGAGCTGCTACAAGAAGTCAAGAAGAAAGAGGACGTACATTTTGCTTATTGGTAAGCCAAAGGTAATACTCATTAATACAAATCTGGATGATTTTCCTACTAAAGTTAAAGGTATGCTTGACGAATTTGTTGATATCATAGTAGATGAATTAGCAAATGATTTACCTCTTGTGATAAGTATTAAGATCACCATGTTGATTTGATACCTAGAGCAAGTTTTCCTAACAAAGTAGCATACAGGTTGACCCCCCAAGAGAATAAAGAGATAAAGAAGCAGGTACATGAGTTGTTAGACAAAGGTTTGGTGAAGGAGAGTCTAAGTCCATGTGTTGTACCAACAGTGCTTAGCCCAAAGAAGGATGGTGGATGACACATATGCATTGATTCCAGGGAAATTAACAAAATTACCGTAAGGTACATATTTCCATTACCCATAATAGTTGATTTGATGGATTGCTTAAGTGGGGAAAATTGTTTTTCAGAAATTGATTTAAAAAGTGGATACCATCAAATTAGGATAAGAGAAGGGGATGAATGGAAGACTTCTTTTAAAACTAATAGTGGATTGTATGAATTCTTAGTGATGCCTTTTGGGCTCACAAATGCTCCTAGTACATTTATGAGGTTGATGAATGAGGTATTAAAGGAATTTATTGGAAAGTTTGTGATAGTCTATCTAGATGACATTATGATTTACAACCAGACAAAGGAGGAACATTTAAGACATCTTAAGATGGATTTGAGTACCCTGTAGCCATGGATGATTTTAGGGGCTAAATTTCGCTTATGGGCTAATTTTCCATGGTTTTTCCAAAAACGAGATTCGCTATTTTAAAAATGATTCGCCCAAATTCTATAGGATAAAATTATTTTACCTTAAAAATCGCCAAAATTTTATAAAAACTATATAAAATCCTTATAAATTTGAATATTTTTACAAAAATATCACCAAACATTTATAGTTGGCATATGAAAGATTAGTAAGATTCGCCGAGGTTTCTACATTTTAAAACAAAATTCCATCCTTAAAATCATCCCTGCCTGTAGAGGGAAAAATGTTGATAAATTTGAAGAAATGCAACTTTATGAAAAGGGAGCTGATATATTTGGGGTTTTTAGTATCTGAAGAAGGTTTGAAGATGGACCTAGAAAAGGTTCAAGCAATTGTGAATTGGCTAACCCCAAGAAATACATTTGAGGTAAGAAGTTTCCATGGGCTTACAAGTTTTTATAGAAAATTCAATAGAGCTTTCAGTCAGATATGTGCGCCTATTGTAGAAAATATCATAGAAAGAAAACAACCATTTAAGTGGACAGAAGCAAATGATAGAAATCTTAAATTATTGAAGAAAAAGATTATTGATAAGCCTATATTGGCTTTGCCAAGATTTGATAAATTCTTTCAAGTTGAGTCTAAAGTTAGTGGGACTACAATAGGAGTTGTCTTGAGTCAAGAGAAAAGACCAATTACATATTTTAGTGAGAAATTAAATGAAGCAAAACAAAAATATTCCTTTTATGACAATGAATTTTATGTAATTGTCCAAGCACTTAAGAAGTGGAGGAATTACCTCATGCCCAAGGAGTTTGTTCTGTACACTAACAATCATGCATTACAGTTTATATGTAGTCAACCAAAGCTGAACCAAAGACATGCCAACTGGGTTGAATTTTTGCATAATTTTACCTTTGTGATTAAACACACAATTGGTAAGACTAATAAAGTTGTTGATGCATTAAGTAGAATTAATTTTCTTTTACAAGAACTTCAAGTCAACACTTTAGGTTTTGATGGTCTAAAAGAAATGTATAAGGATGGTGTAGATTTCAAGGATGCCTATGAATCTTGTGAAAACCCAGTTGCCAACAATAGAAGCCAGTGGTTGGACTATATGTTACAGGAAGGGTTGTTGTTTAAAAACAATAAATTATGCATACCAAAGTATTCAATGAGGGAGAACATGATTAGATAAAAGCAAAGTGGAGGATTGTCGGGACATTTTGGTCAAGACGAGACTTTTGCACAGGTAAATTATTTATGTTATTGGCCAGGTATGCAGAATCAAGTGAAGAAATTTGTGGAAAAGTGTAGAATTTGTCGGCATGATAAGGGGAGGAGTCAGAACACATGACTGTACCAACCACTACCTATTCCAAACAGACCATGGGATTCGATCAACATGGATTTTGCACTGGGATTACCAAAGACACAAAGAGGGAATGAATCTATCTATGTTGTGGTAGATAGATTTTCATAAATGGTTCATTTTATTTCTTGTAGGAAGATTAGTGATTCAACTAATATTGTCAATCTATTTATTTTTTCAGAAATAGTGAGACTGCATGGTTTACCCATAAGCATTGTTTCAGATCATGATACAAAATTTGTAGGTCATTTTTGGAGAACCGTGTGGAAGAAACTAGGTACTAATCTTAGTTTTAGATCAGCCTATCATCCACAGACTGATGGGGAAACAAAGGTAGTGAATATAAGTTTGGGGAATAGTTTGAGGAGTCTTGTGCATAAAAATCCTAAACAATGGGACTAGATGCTTGCTCAAGCTGAATTTTCATATAATGAGGTATTTAGGAACATAATTCTAGATTTGGAATTGATTTTGAATAGCTCAATATTTTGTTATGAGCTACTCGAGAGCTCTAAATTATTTATTGATTATTTTTGTATTAGGAGAGTTTATCAAGTGTGAAGAGTGGTGAGATTGTGTGGGTTTTCATAAGTGAGAGAGACTGAGAAGGAACATAGCATTCTTGTTGTAAATTTATTCCTTCTATATTATCTTCTAAATAAGAGATTTGTGTTCTAAAATCATGTATTTTGTGTGTGTGTGTGTGTGTTTTTCGAATGAATATATATTATGTGATCAGAGTGGCAATAGATCGTAATTGTAGGGACTGAACACAAGATCAGATTCTAACTACGTGAAAATTCATGAGTTGCAGAACTTTAGAATCCGACAACTATGATTAAGTCCAGGAGTTGATCCATATTAGATCAATGACTCTCATTGATCTCCTATTGGAACTCAATGTAAGGGATTGGGGGTGTTTCAGAGTCCTCCTATGAAAGTCTCCATCTAAACTTCAACTCTAACACCACTACACCGAGAGAGAAATCCGATCATTCATTGGACTAGCCCTTCAAGGAAAATCCACCATTAATTAGAACGTCATCAGATTCTGGCTATAGCATTCCAGTGGCAGATCAAGACCATTCATTGGAACAAATCTAGAATAAGTTTGAGTCATCCATCATATCTAGCATTTCAGAATCTTGTTCCAACTTTAATCTGGAAGAAAAATTTCCAAGGATGAATTAGAACCATCCATTGTGAAGCCAATTCAGAGTCTTACTCTGAATTCCACTCCGACCACAACATTTCGAAGAAAGATCTTGGTTGTCCATCCTATCATGATCAATACGAGGATGAAGTGTTGAATGAGTCTGACAAAGGATCATCGTTGTCCATTGGAATATCAATCAACGGTCACGATTGATTGTAGATCGACCACACATATCCTCTGAAATTGAGATTCGACCATCCGTTTGGCAAGGAATCAATGGTCACAATTGAAAGCAATGTGGAGTGACTCATCGAAGTGTTCCAAAGCTCTTGAACTCCAAAATATTAGCCCGACTACATAGAAGAAATCTGTCTGTAAATATAAAGATTAGATCGACAGTTGTTGAAGCTTTCAACCAGTAATTTGGTCAAGGTTTAACCTTTTGACACAAAGAAAAACAATAAGCCCATGGATTAGGTGTTTGGTCACGTGAAAGGAGAAAGGGATTAGTGCCTAACTACACCTACATTAGCTAAGATTCGATCCGATGTAGTCAATGAGAAATTCGCCAACGGAGATCCAATTATAGACTTTGTTATGTGGGTATTGTAGTCGTAAGGATATCATTACTTAACTGCAAATGCATACTAATGCATGCTAAAGAAACACACTTTTACCTAACGACACATTATACCAAGTTGATCTTAACTAACTCTTGAGTGTCTAAATATCCTAACACCATATGCTAAGGAAGTTATTGTCTTTGAGAACAATTAGTGACAACAGAGAATTCCTTCAATCCCCACAAGTTAGATTTTCTAGCCAATGTGTGTTGAATCCCAGAAGGGAAATGAGATAACCTAAGGGATTGTGTGGCAGAGAAGGGGATCCCATTCCTTGGGTTGTGAAGGCTAAAGAACAAAGAGAGCTAGTGGATTGGAATAGTTGTATGAGTTAACATACTATGAATTGTTGGGAAATTGGCTACGTGAGAGGATTAGAGCCAACCATAGGTGATTTCTTCCTTGTGGACTCATAGTATCATCTCGAGGGTGGCCTTGTTGTAGAAATATTATGGTCAATAGAGAGCCTATGGTTGGGTGCATTGTGCTTTGTTTGCAACCAATTGGTGTTTTATTTCTAGAAAGATAAGTGTTACGATTTAATTATGGTTATGTAAATTAATGTTGTTTATGTTATTAATTGAATGATGTTTTGTTTACATGCATAAGTCTACATCTATGATTTAATTGTGTTTGCATGAGCCTACATTAATCAATTCTTAAGAGGGCTATGAGGAAATTATGGTATTCGAAATATAAAAATGTGGATTTCAACCTAATTAAAAGGATGGGTATTAGTATATAATGGTATCAAAGAAAGAAGATGAAGAAAATTTGTGGTTTCAAGAAGTACTCTATAACCTCTATAGAAGACAAACGCCACAGGTCAAATTGGTCTATGATGTCTCCTTGTTTGTGAGAAAAGGGACCCCCTTTGAAGACGATTTGATTGCTAAAATCTACAAAAGTATACATACATTATCCTTATTGGATTTGAACCTATAACTTCTTAAGAAAAAAAAAACATATTTTTAACCATTAA
>SNQJ01S0265457.1:10048-22033 GCA_010110895.2 Picea sitchensis
TAGTGATTCTTAATTGGGTTCTTGTTTGGTGCTTGTTCTTGTTTGGACAGGGTTTGCAAATGTTGGGATGTTGCATCCACGGTTGGATCTTTGGTCGCATTTTGTTTTGCACTGCAATTTTCATAGAATACTATTAAGATAAAATAACAGACTAAAGAATTGCAGGCGGTGTAAATTGCATCTGTTACGCGTTGAAGCAAAGTTTGTTGGCCTCAAAATATATTTCATGGCTGCCGATAATTTTTACATGGATTCTGTCTTACTATGGTTTTATAGTTACGACAATGGATTTTGTTGTGTGGGAGATACAGTTATTCTCTCCCTTTTACTTTCCAGTTGTAAACTACGTTTGACTCTAGTTTTTTGCATTTATGTGGTCATTCCGAGCGACCGTCGTTCGGTTGCATAGTTGGCCACTTTTATGGATGCGGCTTCATGAATAGGTTCTATCGAACTATGACAGGTCGTGTTCGGTGTATACATTAGGTTTCCCGAATTAGTTTTCTTTAAGAGATTCCTGGGCAGAAGAGAATGCAATTTATGAAATTATAGGTTTCCTAGACCGCGGAGCCATCATCCCATACTTAACCAGTTTTTGCATTGCGGGTTGACGGGGTAGGCAGCTGAAAATTGACAATCGGTCAGCAGCGAGAGTTTCATGATCATTCCGACCGACCGCAGTTGGGTTCCATACTTAAGTTATTATTATGGACGCGCCTTTGTGGATAGGTTGTATCGAACTATGGTGTATACATTAGCATTTCCGAATTAGTTTTCTTTAACTGTAGGGCTCCTGGACAAAAAACATTGAAATTTATCAAATTATAGGTTTCCTGGACATCATAGATTAAATATAGGAAATATGTAATTTTATAGAGTAGATATATACAGCCTGCACGGAGCCGTCATCCCATACTTAATCAGTTTTTGCATCGCATGTTGTCAGGGTAGGCGGCTGAAAATTGACAATCGGAGACTTCGGCGATATAGAAATTGACAATCGGACTTGCAGACTATTTGAATTTGAAGGCCGTCATGTCCAAAAAAGTTAACATTATCGAAATAGTTTACTTTGCGTGCGTTTTAGATACCCTGGTGGAAAAAAAACACACAAACAAAATAGTGAGCATATTTTGGATTGTGGGTTCTTGGGATGGCGGGCTCTAGGTTCGGTCCCTGTTGTTCCGTGTCCTACAAATAGCATGGACAGTTCCGCGATATACAAAATGAAAATTGAGCTTGCACACTATTTGAATTTCAGGGGCTCCTGCAAAACAACTATCATTCTCGAATTACTTTTCTTTGCATACGTTTTACATATGCTCATGAACAAAAACAGAACAATAGTAGTAACATCTGTTACATAGGGATCCATCCCTGCTACATTTTGCGCTTCCCAATACACATTAAATATTCTTTGAAAAGTTAGAACCGAGCAGACAGGTTCGAAAAGATGGGCTTTAATAACTGGAAATCTCGAGGACATCTCCAATTAAAATGAACAGACATGCAAATATTATGGGATCTGGTAATTTGTTTTTGCTTGCATTTTAAATTTGCGATTTTTTTTTTCCTTGTGCACTTTTGGTTTTGTTCAAAGCTTCAACATAGTTCACGAACGTGTCGGCGAGAGAGACCTTGATGTCATGTCCCTCTTTAATATTGTTCATTTCGAAATGATGGGCTTTAATAATTGGAGGACATCACCCATTAAAATGAATAGACAGGTGAATATTATCGGATCTGATAATTTCTTTTTGCCTGCATTTTGAATTTGCGAAATACTTTTTATTTTATTTTTTGCTTGTGCAGTTTTAGTTTTCTTAAAAGCTTCGAAAATGTTCACGAACGTGTCACCCACAGAGGCCTTGATGTCATGTCCCTCTTTAATATTGTGCATATCTTAGATGTCATATTTCAAAATCTGCTCGGATATGGGAATTTTAATACGTGCTGGTAGTCACTATTGAGCGTACATATTCAAAAAGATTGGCATTAATAAGTGAAAATATCGAGAACATCTGTCATTAAAACGAATCAACACAAAATCTACGGAAAACCATCGAGCCTTGCCTTTAAATACTTATTTCCATTTCTCTCTATGATCAAAGAGTTGCGCTTTAGGGTGCCTTCGTTCTAATGTTCCTGGTCATGCACATGTAAGACAACTTAGAGATGCGATTGACAATCAGATGAAAGAATAGAGCCTGGTTTTATGTGACATGAGCTTTGAGTAAAAAAAAAAACTCTATTATACAAAAAGAAACTCAGAGAGGACGAAAAAAACAGAACAAGTATGTTCTGGTTGGTGTTCTCCCTGTGTTCGATGCTTTGGTTCGTTGAAAATGCTGGCTGGAGATTTGTTGGTTGAAATTCTTTGTTTTATTGCTGGGAATTGTAATGGATTTTGAGGTTGGGTGAAAAATAGTTCTTCGTTTAAGTATATAGCTTCTTCCAACAACACAGATTTGGAAAGTGTATCGAGTTGTACAGATTGCACAAGTATTTGTCTACCTCGGTGGCGGGTAGAAGAAACTGTATGGGTGGATAAAATGACATATTATCACTGCAAAAGTTTCTATTTCATAGTATGATGACCTGCATGTGGGTCTAGTAGCCGACTTGATAGAAAGCTATGTTCTTTGTGAAAGTTTGTTCGGTTTCCTCTGGATGTAGTTGCAGAGTCTACATATTTGGCGTCACCTCTGAACATTCCAGACCTTTCTGTGGCCCGCCATATCTCCATGGCTATGAAGAAAGATATATTCTGATGCCATCTGCAACATTTAATACACTTTCCATACCTGTTCTGGTGCATTCTGTAGTATTTGATGCACTTGCCACACCTCTACTGCCCGAAGAAGTTATGTACCTCAATAGAGTTTCTTTTTTCATCTGGGTTGGACGTTCCTTCCAATTTACTGCAATAAAGCAAAGAAGTTCCACATACAAATCCTCAGGCAGGCTTCTCAACCAAACAGATGATTGAATATAGGGAGAATACTAGTCACTACGTACTTGAATTATTTTCTGTTGCTTTAGCTGTTGTGACATAGAATGACTCCTTCCACTTTGAAATTGGCTTGAATGGCATTTGTAAGTTGTCTCATATGTCAAGGGTCAGGAACATTGCAAGAAAAGCACCTTAAACTCAAACTTTTCGACAGCAGAGGGAAATTAATACTTGACAAAGAATGGAATGTTGAATAAATAGGCATTGCAAGAAGGTCATATATGGAAGAGAGAATATATTCAAAAAGTGGGATAGATGTACTTGGCAACACCAATTAAGTACAAAAATGTGAAGAAGCTTCATCAATGTACATAATTTAAATTGGTCGACGACAGGCAAAATCGCAATCGTTGTCGAAAATAGCCTCGGTTGTAATTTGTAACCCACCTTATTTGAATATAGAATAATTTTGGTTTATTTTTTAACAGTATTTTCCAATTTCTGGTATTTGTTTTAATTGTATTTTCTACCTTCTTCCCCTGTGTGGTTAAACATGAAACAGAGGGTTTTTTTTTTTCTGCCCAGTACTTCAATCTAAATAAAACCTGGCCTGTTCTTTGTTTACATTTTACATGTAAGGATAATTTTTCATAGGCCATACTTATGTGGCGGCAGCCCTGTATTTAAAGAAAGAAATTGGAGGACCTATGCTGCTCCCATTCTTCGGGTTCCGTGAATAGAATTAATAATGTGTAATGACAAGGTGGCTGAACTATTGACGCAATGTTCTTGTGAAGTTTGTTCGATATATTGTAGCTTCTTCTATTTGATAATATTAGTGCATATACACTAATATCAGTAGTATTGAAATAAATACAAAAAAACTTACTCTTCGACAAATCTTAGGCAACTATGTTTGGGTGTGGTATTAAACAACTATGTCCATTGTTCCATCATATACATCTTCCAGCCTAAGAACTTCCGTAATATGCAATTTATGCTTTCATTACTTAAAAGTCACACCAAATTTTGATTGCATTTAATTTAATTTAGATATTGATGTTTATGGAGAGCCGACATTTGCTGATCTCATTGCAACGAATACAATATGAATAGATGATAAGGAGTTTATGTCGTTGAGACCACAATGCAAATTCATGTTTCTTGTTGCGCTATGTACATGTTGCAGTCAATTTTTTTTAGGTTCCAACGAAATTTGCAAGCCAAGAAGCATCTTGCAGATTGGGAGATCATTTGCATTTGAAACAACCAATCCATTAATATATATTACTATGAATAATATTTAGATAAATATGAAAAAATTGTTCATTGATAGATGCTAGTATGAAAAATATTGAAATAGATACAATAACTTTGTCTTGGCCAATACTTGCCCTGTTATCTGGGCACCAAGCCCCGGGTTCGCGGTACCCAGCACCTATGTCCCCTGTTTCATCATATACGTGTTGTAGTGAAATGTCAGTGATTTGTTCCTTTCCATACTTGGCCAATTTTATGCCCGCTGCTGCGGGGACGACGCTTGCGAACCCAACTACTTATCGTTCCACAGTATACATCTTGCATTGAAAAGATCTGTAATCTACAATTTCACCGCGGGTTCCTCGTACACATTGACTTTTTTCAAAGTATCTGTTGTTGCTTTCCATCCCTACCAACTTCACATCCTTCCCGATACACATCAACAATGCTCTTACTAGTGACAAGTGGACAAAGTGGTACGAAAGATACCTCCATCATCTGCAATTCATGCTTTAACATCTTCATCTATATCCTCGCACGATGGATCCAAACGAGCGTTGTTCCTTTCCATACTTCACCAATTTTATGCCCGCCGCTGCAGGGCCAACGCTTGCAAACCATGATGTTATTCTACGAGATACTTTGTTCTTTTTCCCTTCTCTTGTTCTAATATATTATCTACAATTCCACTGCCAACACCTGCGTCCTTTTTCCCTTATTTTCTTCCCATGTATTATGGGACTATAAAATATGGACATGATATTCTATAAAGAATGCACAAATTCCTCATTCCATACCTAGCGAAATTTTCGATCGCGGGTTCTTGGGCGCGCAGGCGAGCTCAAAAATGGGCCTCCATTGTTCCGTAGCCTACAAATAGCACCCATAATTCTGCGATATACAAATTGACAAGTGAATCTGCGGACTGGCTGAGTCAGCATTGCACTTCTATTGTTCTGTGTCCTCCAAACAACACTCCCAGTTCCGCGATATAGAAATTGACACACGGAATGCAGAAATGGGGTAGTGAAGATTGCCATTGTTTACGGATGCCAATCCCTGTGAAGTATCTAACAGTATCTAAAAATTTATTTAGAATACTAAATTATCCCTTATTAGTGACAACTGGACATAGAGGTATGAAACAATTGGAATTGCAGTCTTCGCAATATACAATTTGACTACCAAACATCGTCTTCTCTTCCGTCTTACAGATTATGCATTCAAATGTTTGGAGAAATACAATTAGAAGGTCCAGGCCTCGCCTCCTTTGTGGATACCTTCATAGCCTATTTTGGATTCTCCTTTTGGCAGGTTCATGAAATATGCAACTCCAACATTGGCGGGTTGGCATATCTTTATTTCCATCTATACAATCAGACGACAAATTTGACTGACCACTGTTGCTTTCAATACTTGAACAATTTTATGTCCATGGTTTCTGCGTTGGGACCAATTTCAATTCCATCTATATCCTCGCATGGAGAATTGAACCGGAAGTTGTTCCTTTTCATACCTACCAACATTTATGATCATGGGTTCTCAGGCGGGCGACCTCAAAATTGGACCTCCATTGTTGCGTGTGTTACAAATAGCACCCAAAATTCTGCGATATACAAATTGAGAAGCGGAGCTGTGGACTGGCTGACTCGATATTGCACTTCTATTGTTTCGTGTCCTACAAATAGTCCTTCAAGTTCTGCGATATACAAATTCACACACAAAATGCAAGGCTGGCGGGGTGGAGATTTCCATTGTTTACGAACACTAATCCCTATGAAGTATTTAACAGAATATAAAATATTATTTTCAATACTAAATTACCTCTTAGTACTGACAACTGGACATAGGTGCGGGTCCGACATCATCCGCTCTTCCATGTTACAAATTATGCATTCAAATTATTTACTCCGGTCCTCCGCAATATACAAATTGACTACTGGGTTCACATATTGTATTCAAAATTTCCTTGATCTACAATTCCACCGCCAACTCCTTTCGCCTTTTTCCCTTTTCTTCTTCCCCTGTATTATGGCTCTCATTATCTCCATGTATATATTCACACCTTAGGCAATTTTATGTCCACGGTTGTTGGGTTGGCAATCTACAATTCTATCGCGTGCTCCTCAAACTCTCAAGCTTCACTGTACCATGGTTGACAAATGTGCTTCCTAATATACATTTGCTATGCTCTTACTAATGACTATTACAAGTGATAGTTGCACACAACAATACGAAACAGTTCACATCCAACCATTGGCAACATAGAAATTGACTGTACCGGGTTCCGACATTGTCCCCTCTTCCGTGTTACAGATTGTGCATTCAAATGTTTCGAATAATACAATTTGACCATCCGGACCTCTGACCCTATTTTGGATCCTCCTATTCATAGATTCACAAAATCTCAAATTCTTAGTCAGTGTTTCAGGTTAGCGCATTCAAAGTCTGTTTCTTCTTCTTCCCTGATATGCATATTGCACTCAAAATTTTCGTGATTCACATTTCCACCGCAGACTCGTTGGTCCTTTTTCCCTTTTCTTCTTCCCTTGTATTATCGCTTTGTGGTTATATACATAGTCGCCTTTCTATAAACACGGGTTCCAGCATTGGCGGGTTGAGATATCTTTATCTCCATCTATATAATCACATGACTCCTCCAACCGACCGCTATTGCTCTCCATACTTAGCCAATTTTATCGCCACGGTTGGCGGGTTATGTGTATTGCAATCAAAAAGTTCCAAGACATACAATTTGACCCTGGCGCCCTCACCTTCAACAGTTGTACCTTGCAACCCTATTTTGTAGCGGTTTTTTTCCCCTGCTCACGATCTCCGTACTTTCTTGCTATGCAATTAGAAACCTTTTATGCTAATAGGTCACCATGAAGGAACCGTCAACATTGTCATTAAAGGCCGAACAACTCGAGGAGATATCCCATTATTACGCATTAAACCAAGATGTGCGGAAACTTGTTTTGTCCCTTCTGATTGTTCATCTCCAACATGCGTCGTCGTATTGGGCCGCTCAAGAAATATGCAATGCTTAATCGCTCATTGAAATATCCACCATGTTCGCATTTCTATATATGCAATTAGTAGTGTTTAATGTTAACAACGCATCATGCAACAGCCATCCAGATTTTCATTAATCAACGAAAGTCTCAAGGACATCTCCCATTCACACGCTTTCGACCAAAATTTGTGCAGGGTTATATTAGCCCTTCCAACCTTTCATTTCATTCATCGTCTGGAACAAATAAATGTCTTTGTAGACCTATGGCAGCGGNGCAGGGTTATATTAGCCCTTCCAACCTTTCATTTCATTCATCGTCCGGAACAAATAAATGTCTTTGTAGACATATGGCAACGGGTCGAAAACAGTTTTATGGAGATACAATAAATATGTTCGCAGAAGAGGACCAAAGGTTCCAGTGGTCCAGGGCATACTTTTACTATTCATCTCGTTCCGCCCAGAATGAAGTGATTTGGACCTCCGGAATCGCTCGTGCAGGCTGTGTCCCTGAGGTTTTTGACTGTAAGGAGCTGGTCTATTGGTGCGCCGAAAAATATATTTCAAGCCAAAGAATTATTCCACTGCGCGATCATTCTCCTGTTTATTTGTCACCTCAGCTCTTCCGCGAGATGTTAAAATTGTCGAAACCAACATTAACGTTCAGAGGACAAGACTACAAGCAGTTTCTAGAAAAAAATCATAATGGGTTGGACATCTTAGTCGAATTCCTTGAAGACCCGACAATAGTTCCTGAAGATATCACAAGGCTCCAGGTAAGTTCCTTTAGAAATCCATTCAGGAAAATTTCTTGGCTGTTTACAAGAATAACAGGACAGGCAACCACAACAAGCATTTCCCATATAATTATTTATATTTTGTATTTCAGAGTCAAGGAAAAATACATTTTCGATTGGGGAAAGCTAATCTCCATTGAACTCTGTTCCCAGTTGTCATGATTCAAAGAATCAAATAAATTTTATGTGTCATCCTACTTGATTTTCGCAATTGTGTATTGCTGCCCGTTTCCAAAACTTTCTCTTTCCAATAAAATAAACTGTGGATTCGACCCAGTAACATTCTGGCACGATTCCCTGTGGAGACACAAGGAATCCCATTGTTTTTATTAAGTTTTTAATGGCTTTGTCTCAGTTTTCAAAGATTTATTGTTAGGCAAGGATGCTCCGCGGATGTCTGGCCACGCAAGCAAGTTTTTGAACAAGAAGGGCACACTTCAGGAAAAGAAAAATCACAGTCTCCTCATGGTCTTTGGCTCTAAGGAAAATATTGCCTTCCTTCCATGCCACATCACAGACAAGATGTTTGCTGCAGAAATAGCAAGGCAATACAACCACAAGTTGCATTTTTTTCATGACAAGAAAAAAAAACAGTTCATTCCTCTGCCCTGGAAAGTCAGAGACTTCGTGTGCAGAAACATCAACAAGATTGACAAGGTTGCTAACCATTT
This sequence comes from Picea sitchensis, assembly GCA_010110895.2. Taxonomy (NCBI): domain Eukaryota; kingdom Viridiplantae; phylum Streptophyta; class Pinopsida; order Pinales; family Pinaceae; genus Picea; species Picea sitchensis. The sequence continues at coordinate 18,743 of SNQJ01S0265457.1, forward strand.
CAAGAAATTGAACCTAATGTATGATGAAAGGCTAAAAGGGTTCGACCCCAATGGAATTTTTGGAGAACATTTACTGGGTGTTGGCTTTAACACCTTTTTAATCCATAGACACCTGACCCAAGCCATGGACAGTGTAAAAAAACAATCCTGTTTCTGCCCATTGCGACACAGAGACATTGCAAAGCGCAACTGAATTGTACAGATAACATGGTAAAGTATTTGGTGAGCAGATTACCCAACCCCCCGCCAACACTCCCAAGAGCATGACACCACAGAGCGTCACTTCGATGGTCCATCCCAGTAAGAAAGCAACCCATAAATCTTCGAACGGAGGAGGAGATAAGAACCCTCCTCGCATAAATATTGATAGTTCTCACAAAGTTCCACTGGCGAAGAAGAGAAAAAACAATGCAGGCCACGCAGAGGAACCCGAAATTGATAATGGAAAACTACAAATTGAAATTGAAGTTGAGAAGATGAAAAAAATTAGGTCGTCCATGATGGACATATCTAACACCGAATTTTTTGACATAGATGAATCCTTCGTAATCCAGAGCACTATTTTTTACAGCCAATCTAAAAGTATGGTCATTGAAAAGAGAGATGTAACAAATAGGAAAGGAAAATCTCGAACAGAGATTGACTTTAGTGAAATGACCCCGTCCAAAATCTGCTCGTTTCACCAGGTAACCGATGACGTTCTTCACGATTCCATTGGAGGAATGGAGACAGATTATGCCAATCTGAAACACCGCCTCAACGAATTTGAACCGGATTTCATTGCAACACCCGAATTTTCCATTCCTTTGGCAAAAATCATGCCTTCTAACACTGCAACGAAGATGAAAGTATCCTCTACCCTCCTTGCATGCTCCAAAGATCTTGTAGAGAACAACATCAACAAAAGAATGCAACTAGTTACTGAAGCCTGGGAAACATCGCAAAATTTAGTTTCCTTTGGAAAGAAGGCCAATGATTTTCTTGAACATTTAGAGGCAAATTTAAAAAATGAACAACTTTTCTGTCATCAGGCGTTGGACCCTTTTTCCAACTATGCCCTGAACACATCGGAACTAAAAAGAAGACATGAGAAACTCCCCTCCCCAAAGCGCACCAAAAAAGTAAAAGCATGCTGGCAAAAAAAAATTGAGAACCTGCACCTCATTGTCAAATCATGTAAACAAGTCATATCAGAAAAGGAAAAATTATTCACAAGCCTGCTCTATATGGACTTAGCCGGAACTACCAACGAGGTTCAAGATCCAAACTTAATTCTCAAATCCTTGCCAGTCACCAAAGAAGCGTTCTAGGAACAAGTTGATATTTTAAAGGGGTTGTCTTTCGAAAAGTTTTACGGCATACTTGAACATCGTCTAGATGAACACAAGTGTTGGGTACTGGATTATGCCTCACACAATGAAGAAATTGAATAGAGTCTACATAGTATTTCAATGGATCTAAGGAAATTAGAAAACGACCTGTACGACATAGAGATCCAGGATGAAATCAACACAACCCCCATGAAAAGCTACATCAAAGAATGGTTCCAACTTAGAATGGAAAGCCTCGTCTAGGAAGGGCAACAACCGATCAACAAGAGTCCACTGCCCATCGACGACAGCAACAAAAACGCATTGCCTTCATAGTAAGTCTATACTGCCATCTTGTTTTCTTTATCATTCCAATTTAAGTTTATGCTGTCATCTTCTTTTCTTTATCAATCTACTTATGTCCTCTTTAAATAGAAAACTGTAACCAAAGACTCATAAGTTCCAATTTCTTCTTTTCAGGTCTTCTTCTCTACCATTGCACACTTCTTTTGACGTTCCTAATTCTTGTACTTATTTCTTTTTATGGTCCGCGGGAGCCCCAATCCCAGTCTATATGACAAACACATTTAAATTTCCACAAACATGTAACAAACATTATTAATTTTTGTTAAATTTCAAAGAAAACTGATTCGAAAATGTCCTTATTGTATACTAAACTTTGGGTTTCCAAGAACCTTCTTGTTTGTTCCAAAGAAAACTTATTCGGATATGCTACATTTCTGGTCTCCTATTGTATGCTAATTTTTGGGTCTTCAACGACGTTGATGGTTTAAATGTTGATGTAATTTCCTGATATATGTAACAACCATTATTTACTTTATAATAAGTTTCTATAGTTTGCAAGCCCGCTTCTCAATTTGTATATCGCGGAACTGTCAATGGTTTTTGTAGGACATGGGACAACAGAGGCCCATTTTTGAACTCGACAACCCACGATCCAAAAAATTTCTAATTATGGAATGAGCAGTCCGTCCATGCTCTATAAAACATGTGCAAAGAAAACTAATTCGGCAATGCCATATCTTTTTTTTCCAAAAAAAATGCCTTAGTTTTAAAGCAAAGTAATTCGGTGCAACATATGTTATTACTATTCTATTATATAACAAACATTATTAATTTCTGGTAAATTTCTATAGTTCGCAACTACGCCTCTCATTTTGTATATCGCGGAAAAGTCGGTGCTATTTGTAGACCACGGAACATTAGACACCCAATTTTCAGCGCGCCAGCCCGAGAATCCGTGAAACAAAAACTGCCTACGTATGCAATGAGGGCTACAAATTTCGTATCTATAAAACTAAGAATCTACTTTATACAAATGCATATTTCGTATGAATAATTTATTTACTAAATATATACTTTAAACAAATGCATATTTCATATGTATAATTTATTTATTTCTAATCGCTTTCTCTGTCCTAGTTTTAAAAATAACCAATTTGGTAATGCTAAATTTTTTGTGTCCAACAACCATTCAAACATTGATAATTTTTTATATTTTTTCAAGAAGAATTAATTCGGGAATACTATGTTCTGCACACAAACTACACATATTTCAACTTTCTAACCACTTGCCTATACTAGGTCACATTTACTCCCATACCAACCTGGCAGGGACTACGCTGCCATGCAACACTTGTTTATGATAAATTTCACATGTCTTTATATGAATATACATTCATCAAAATAATGACTTTTTCTTTTTAGTAAATTAATATTAAATATATTTTGCTTTTCTCTTTATTTTTATGTTTTAAAATAATAACATAAATTTTTTAATTATATTCTAAAATAAAAAAATGTTAAAAGGAATTACAATAATATTAATTTACATTACTAGTTTTTAGTTTTTAATTTTTTAAAAGATACATTTCATTGTGTGCGGACATCTTAATTTTTAACAAAATCATTACAATATAAATAACATTATTACAAATTAAATATAATTATAATTAACTAA